>JAPNUC010000055.1:0-50535 GCA_028554685.1 Agrotis ipsilon | reverse complement strand
TCTGTGGGTGGAAAAAAATGTTAGTATTAAGTTTGTGCAATCGACCAGCATGCGTAGCATGGCTAATTTTATCTCTTTTAAACGAGAAAACATTTTTTTATGGCTGAACTTTTAATAGATAACTTTTATCTTAAAATAACGGTTTGACATATTTTCTATAGATAAGCTGTCAAACCTTGGTATGGTTATGATATTGAATTAAAACCTTCGTTGGGACTGTGGCCATAGGCGACCTGAGTCGTGCACAATCACGGGATAAAAGTAAAACACTGGAATGGAAAGGGAGGTACTCACGGCTTCGCAGACGACGACTGTTCGTGCCGCCACTCCAATACAGTCCAGAGACGTCCCTTATTAGACACTTCACAGAATTATAGAGTCTTTATTATGTAGGTTTTGTTAGTTTATCATTGATTTAGCCGGCAGAGAATCGCACGCGCCATTTGTTAACCGAGTTCTTGAGTGAGTGAGTGATTTTAGGGATTGAATGAATGCGGAAGGAAGGAAATGAATGAAAGGAGAATGAGGGATTAGAAGAAAGGATTGGAATGCGGAAGTTGTGACTGTGCACTAGTCAATTGAATGTTTTTTATTGTTTTTGATACTTTAACAAACCTCCATTTTTATTTCTCAGTTAAAAGTTATCTGACTATTCAAAAAACCCCTTAGACGTCTGCTTTTGACGACGTAGGTAGGTAAGTCAGTCGAATTGAATCATTATTCATCTATTTTATCATCGATCAAAAATGGATTAATTGGTGTACTGACACCCTTACTTACTCTCTTCAGAGATTTGATATAGCACGATGCTATTATCCTTCATGACGTTATCTTGTAAAACTTCAAACGTACAAACATATTGTGATTCTTCTTTGTTACACTTTAAATTATTGTCAGTAGATACTTGCTGATCTGAAACAATTAAAAATAGGTTTTAGTGTCGTGTTGGCCTCCTTTAAAGAGATCATAAAAAAATATTATGCCGGTTGGCAGTATTCGGTGAATGTATGCAAATGTTAAGCGCCGTATTCACGTTCCATCTGCTGTACGTCCCGCCAAGGTCATACACGATGCACGATGCAAAAATACCGTGAATAGGCTTGACGTACGTCATAATAATAATAATAATTGACGTACGTCAAGCCTATTCACGGTGTTTTTGCGTCGTGCATCGTGCATGGCCTTGGCGGGACGTACAGCAAGATGGAACGTGAATACGGCGCTTTAGTTAATACCTACACTTTATTATACACCAAGATTGTTACAAAAAACGGTTTTACAATCTTTGTATGGTTACAAAGGCGATCTTATCGCTGACAGCGATATGTTTATAAGGACTTTTGACCACCCAGGACAAATGCTTGTGTGATGAGCATGATCATTTGTTCTGTGTCTGGGTGTTATTTATCTATAATATGTGTGTTAGAAAAACTATTTTAATGTATGGCATCACAATTTACTGGTATATTTTATTTTTTGACTATAGCAACATCTGTACCTATCTATCAATCATATCTGTCATGTTGACACTCCTTCTTCACTAAAAATTATTAGAGCTAACATGGTGTAATTTACTAATTTAACAATTTATGTTTAACTTGCTTCTTGATAGAAGAAAATATAAACATTAAAGCTGCAATGAGCTAGTTTCTTTGCCGTCAACTCCATCTTCGATTCCCTGTCGCACTGACTGCAAGCCACACTGCATCCACGAGGTCCTCCATCTTTGAACAGGTTACGGCCCAGGAACACCGCAGAAGAAATCAAAATCCATCTGGTGCTTGCAAAATCAGTGCGACGGAATTTGACGCCCAGTGTGTGCGGCCCACATGGCTTCGCCAGATAACGAGATTATTCCGACGACGGGAGCGCCACATGGTTCGACGATTGTGTTCGGCGGTGCGGCGGGCGCAATGGAAAAATTGGAAGGTGCGGGAAACTATCTCAATTGGAAATTTCAATGTAAAATGATATTGAAACTTTGAAGGTCTCTGGGATCTTATCGAGAGAAGCGATAACAATGCACTTTCTGGCGCTGATGCCGCGCGTGATCAACGTGCGCTGGCTCGCGTCTGCTTAAGTATCAAAACAGGTCTATTTCAATATGTTCGAGAAGCAAAATCAGCCAAAGAAGCTTGGCAAAAGCTCAGTGAGGTCTTCGAAGACCGTGGCCTTTACAGAAGAGTATTATTGCTTCGTCAGCTCCACCGCATTGAGTACAAAGACTACAGTAACATGTCAGAGTACATTGAAAAGGTTATGTCACTTGTTCATCAATTGTCGGATATTGGAAAAACCATAGAAGATGAAGAAATTGCAGAAATTCTTCTAAGTGGTTTACCGCAAGAGTATGATACGTTGGTGTCTAACTTAGAAACCCTCTGCATTTCGTCGACGCTTCAGAGCGAATTGGTACGGACTAGACTATTACAAGAAGCTCACCGAAAAGATGAAACTTCTACTGCTACGGCATTTGTCAGCAAAAAGCAATTGGTCTGCAAATATTGTCACAAGGCTGGACATATCAAGCCGAAATGCTTCAAATTCAAGAGAGACAAGCTGCAGAAGAAGAAGAAGGAAGAAAATGAGCCAGTCACTGCCTACTTAGCTCACAGCTCTTCAAATCTCTATATTGACAGCGGTTCGTCGTGTCATATGGTTAAGGACAAGGAAATGCTTATTAATACAAAGGGAACCAGTACTCAAGTTGTCTCGTGCGCTAATAATGAACAATTAGTTAGTACCTGTGTGGGTGACATGAATATATGTACAAATAATGAGGTAAGAACCTTTAAAAATGTAATGTTTGTCCCCAAGTTATCTGCTAATCTCTTATCAGTTTCTAAGTTAGTAAAAGATGGTTTTATAGTTATATTTACTGATGATGGTTGTTTTGTTTACCAAAATGGACAGTGTAAAATTTCTGGCAATTATTTATTTAAGGCTAGTTGCACTAATGGCATTTATAAAGTGAATGGGTATGTGTGTGAGGATAACATGCTCCATAGGATGCATTCTATGCTCCTGCAAGATAGGCAGGAGACAATGAGTGCTGCAGTTGCTGCCTCTGCCTCAACCAGTATGGAACTTTGGCATCATCGGCTTGGCCACTTACATCCTGCAGGTATGTGTAGGTTAAGAAAGCATGCATGTGGTGTATTGTTTCAGGATGAAGCACTGAAGAAGTGTGAGGCTTGCCTGAAGGGGAAGTTAGCAGCTGAACCTTTCCCTAATGCAAGTTCTAGCCGGACAACACAGCCACTGCAGCTCATACACAGCGACGTTTGTGGACCATTACCGGAGGCTAGCTATGGGGGAGCTAGATATCTTGTCACATTCACAGATGACTTTACAAGAAAAAGTTTTGGATACCTTATGAAGAATAAACATCAGGTAATGGATTGTTTTATTCAGTTTAAAGCCTTAGTTGAAAAGCAACTTAATTTAAAAATTAAATGCTTGCGAACTGATAATGGTGGTGAATATTTAAATTCAAAATTTACTTGCTATCTACAGCGAGAAGGTATCATTCACCAGACCAGTGTTCCTTATTCACCTGCACAAAATGGTGTCGCTGAGCGTCTGAACAGGACTCTCTTTGATAAGGTGCGTTGCATGTTGCAACACAGTGGCCTCTGTAAGCGGTTTTGGGGCGAATGCGTTATGGTTGCGCTTTATTTGAAAAATAGATCGCCCACAGCTGCTTTGTCAGGGCAGATTCCAGAGGAAGTTTGGTCGGGGTCACAGGTCGACCTCAGTCACCTCAGGGTTTTCGGTTGCACTGCTTATTCGTTGTCACCTAAACACAAATGCGACAAACTTGATGCTAAGGGGAAGGAATTTATCTTTGTGGGGTATAGTGAAACACAAAAGGGTTTTCGCTTAGCTGATCCATTGAACCCTACTAAGGTCATTGTTTCGCGTAATGTAGCATTTATTGAAAATAAGTTTTACACTAATACTGACCATCTTGTTAAGCCTGTTAGCTCACATGAAGTGGAGATCAATTATTATAATTTTGACTGTGATAATAAACAAGAAAATAATTTAATCTGTGATAATAATCAAGAAAATAATTTAATCTGTGATAATAATCAAGAAAATAATTTAATCTGTGATACTAGTCAAAATAATATTTATTTACATAACAAAAGTAATGAATCTAATTTAAATAATGCATATAATGAGAATTCTTTTAATAACAGTGGTTCTTTTCCTAATGTTTCAGATGAAGAGTACTGTACGGGCAGTGAAGACGACTCCAGCTCCGCTGAACTGTCTGCAGGTGACACGGGTGCTGAGCCCTTGAGTTCGCCGGGTGAGACGTCAGTTCGAGAAGTAGTCGCGACGAGTCCGGTGACTGTCGCTTCGCGTACTGGTCGGCCTATTCGCTCTACACGTAATGTACAACCTTCAAGATTCTTAGATTATGATATGAGTTATTTGGTAAACGAGAACCCACTCGTTGATGAACCACTTACCTACGAGGAGGCGATGAATTCTTCATGCAGTGCACAGTGGAAAGACGCGATGAAACGTGAGTACGACGCGCTGGTAGCGAATAATGTATGGGAGTTGGTTGAGAGGCCAGTGAATGTAAATATTGTCAAGTGCAAATGGGTCTATAAGGCAAAGTATGATGCTTCAGGAAAGTTTGATCGTTTTAAAGCTAGACTCGTTGCCAGAGGTTTTACTCAACGAATAGGTATAGATTATAATGAAACCTTTTTCTCCCGTAGTGCGTCACTCTACGATGCGAATTCTATTCTCCATAGCTAATCAGTTTGATTTAAATATAGATCATTTAGATGTCGCCACAGCGTTCTTAAATGGCGATCTAAATGAAACAATTTATATGGAACAACCAGTAGGTTTTTGTAGTAAAGATCCTAATAAGGTTTGTTTGTTAAAGAAAAGTATTTATGGCCTTAAACAGGCAAGCAGAATGTGGAATTGTAAAATACACAGTCTACTATGTAAACATGAGTTCATTCAGTCAAAGTGTGAACCGTGTGTCTATGTAAAATGTTCTGGTAATGACATTGTTATAATTGCATTATATGTGGATGATTTTTACCTGTTTTACAGTTCCAATAGCTCTAATAAAAATAATTTAGTTTCAATTCTTGAAAATGAATTTAATGTAAAGAACTTGGGAACACTTAGGAGCTGTCTAGGTATAAATGTCACTAGGGATAGAGTGAAGGGTGTTTTAAAGCTCGACCAAAGTGAATACATTAAAAAACTGCTTGTTCGATTTGGAATGGAACATTGTAAGGCCGTCTCTACACCAATGGAGGTTAACTGTAAGCTACTTAAAAATGAGGAGTCCAGTTTACAGGATGATGTTTACAACTATCGTCAGCTGCTTGGTTGCTTGATGTATCTGTCCGTTTGTACACGCCCAGATATATCTTATGCATGTAGTCAGCTCAGTCAGTTTAACAACTGTTTCGACAGGACTCATTGGTTAGCTGCTAAGCGGATTCTGCGTTATTTGGCAGGTACAATTCATTACTCTTTATGTTTTCATAAAAGTAGGGATTGGTTTTTAAGTGCCTATACTGATGCGGATTGGGCCAATGATGTAACTGATAGGAAATCCTATACCGGTTTTGTCATCAAATTGGGAAATGATACAGTTAACTGGGAATCACGCAAACAGAGGTGTGTAGCATTGTCGAGCACTGAAGCGGAATACTTAGCGATAAGTGATGTATGTAAAGACGTTTCTTTTATTCGAAATTTGCTGTCAGAAATTATGCCTGCACAGATGTGTGATATTAATTGTAATTGTATTGTATATAATGATAATCAAAGTGCTCAAAAGTTGTTAGAAGTCAGAGAATATTGTCACAAACGAACCAAACATATAGATCTGAGGTATCACTATGTAAAGGATCTTGTAAACAAAAATGTAATAAGTATTATGTATTTACCTACTGATAAAATGCTTGCGGATATTTTAACCAAACCTTTAAGTAAAATTAAGCATGAGAAATTTCTTAAAGCTATGAATGTGAATTAGTATTGTGGTTAATGTGTTCTTTGAATATTTTATAATATGACTTGGAATGTGAATTATGTGTCTTTGTGCATGTTAAATTTAATAATTATTTGAGGACCTATTTACCTAATGCATAATTATTAATTATTTGTTGTAACATGCAGAGATAATTTTTTTTTAAATATAGAGTCAAATGTTTTGAAATATAGAGTCACATTTTCTTTTAAGTAGAGTCATATTATTTTTAAATGTAGAGTCATTTTGTTTTATTTTAACATTTGATTCTGTATATTGTGAGCCATAAGGGGAAGTGTTAGAAAAACTATTTTAATGTATGGCATCACAATTTACTGGTATATTTTATTTTTTGACTATAGCAACATCTGTACCTATCTATCAATCATATCTGTCATGTTGACACTCCTTCTTCACTAAAAATTATTAGAGCTAACATGGTGTAATTTACTAATTTAACAATTTATGTTTAACTTGCTTCTTGATAGAAGAAAATATAAACATTAAAGCTGCAATGAGCTAGTTTCTTTGCCGTCAACTCCATCTTCGATTCCCTGTCGCACTGACTGCAAGCCACACTGCATCCACGAGGTCCTCCATCTTTGAACAATGTGTGTATGTATTTAGAAGTATATAAGTATGTTTATCAGTTGTCTAGTACCCTTAACACAAACTGTGCTTAGCTTGGGACTAGATGGCGTTGTGTGATAGTCGTGGAATATATTATGTATTGTGGAATATTGTTTTGATGGTCCCACCAACGCGGGGGTCTTTTGGTTCTATGAAAGCCCCATCAGTTTGCTGACAGGTCCTACAGGCATGCGTGGAACACCATGCGATCCGGGTCTCTAATGCTTTTCTCTATAAAAACAGCCTTACAAAAGCGCGGCTGCAGCGCCCACGCCACGCTGGCACTAAATTTTGCTTCACACTAAGCCACTGACAGCGGTACTAGCGCTCACCGCTCGCGCAGCTTGATAGGACTATCTCAAAGCTTCCCGTCGATTAACATATCGTAGAGAGCAGAGATGAGATTTCTTATGTAAATTGCATAGCTGATCCTTGGTCGGACGGCAAGCTACCCATTAGTCTTACGCAAGCCCCCGCCAACAATGGCCTGAAATCGTGATCGACCAAAAATAGCACGTTGACTATATGGGAGCCCCTTCATTATTTATTGTATTATTATTTTTTAAAATATTTTTTGACATTAGAAACAACAAAAGTACACCTTCTGTGAAAACAACTTACTGACTTACTGTCACAGTTCATGAGAAACAGGCTGGTGACATACGGACAGACGAACGAACAGCGACGTCTTCGTAATAGGGTGTAGTTTAACCGTTTGGGTACAGAACCCCTAAAAACGTACTTAAAAATAAGTAACTTATTTAATTTCAAATTATTACAATATTTCAAAAAAATCTATGGAAAGAATAATTCGACCGCGAATAGAATTTGAATTCGCGGTCTCCTGATTCAGCATACCCAACATTCTTACCAACCGTATAATATAAAAAAAATAAACTTATTGATTTTGCAAAATATAAAATATGTACATAATTATAGTTACCCGAAATATATTAATAACTAGCTGTGCCCGCGACTTCGTTCGCGTGGATGTCAGAACTTAACAATGTATTTTTTAGGGGTTATTCCCAAAATGCTCCATTCCATTGTTCTAAAAGATAAAAAATCTCATACATTGATTCCCAAGTTGCTCCACGGAATTTTTATAATTTAAAAATACTTTTTATTTTGTTCCCATTCTGCTCCATAGGTATTTGGAATCATTCTCAAAGTAATCCACTGATTGTTCGTAATAAAGTTTAAAATTGCTCCATACATCTATATGCAAAATAATAAAATCGTAGAGCTGTCATTCCTCTACATTGTTTTTTTTTTGTTTTTTCTTTCGAGATAAGGGATTAACTCTGAGGACGCTGTCCTCTCCCTCACGCGGCGCGCCTCCTCCTTCGGGAGCATTACTACTGCGCAAAAGAAGGCCACCGCTTCCCGCTCCGTCTCGCCCCGCAGCATGGCTTCGACTAATGCCGGGCGCGAGAGGTCTCCGCCTATCACCGTGGTGAGGGCACGGCGGTGCTTTGCCCCAGCGGGGCAGTCCTGAATCGTATGCTCCACCGTATCCTCCTGACGCCTATCCAGCCTTTTCAAAGAGGGATTGGGCTGGAGTCGCCTGAGGGTGGCCAGTTCAGCCTTGGGGCCAAACTCAGGAAGTTATCCCTGAAGTTCCACCGGCTGTCGAGGACGAGTCCCAGTTACTTCATCTTCGACACGATGCCAATGCGAATCCCTCCCATCGATATGTGGGACTCTAACCGTGGCGCGTTGACGCGGCCATGGAAGCATATTTCCTCCGTTTTGTGCAGCGCCACTTCGAGTCTCAACTGTCGGATCGTATCAGCAGCAGTCACAACCGGTTGCAATGCCAGGTCGGCCGCCGCCTGGTACGTATCTCCCTCCGCCAGGACGAGGAGCGTAATGTCGGCGTAACCGATGTTCCACAGGAGCACGACATCGCTCGCCGGTTCCATTTTCCCCGGTCACGTGTCTGGAGTTCCAGGGTAGGGTGTTGAAGGCATTGGAGATGTCCAAAGACACCGCCAAGACGACCCTGCCCCGGGCTACCGCATACCCCTTCGTGAGGGACTGAGGGCTCTCACTCGCTCAGACATGGACATAGGGTATCTTTAATCCCTAAACACAGAAGCGAGCTGTTGCCGAGAAAAACAACAGTAATTTTAATTTTCCAGATGGCGCCGCTTACACGATCCGAATTATTTCTCAAATTCTAAATTGACGCAAGTGAAGCCGCGGACAAAAGCTAGTTTTGAATAAAAAGGTGTGGAGCACATTGGGAACACTTCAAAATTATCATGGAGCAGAATGAAACTTAAAAATATTATTAATTAAAGTATTACATTTTTCATGGATTACTTTGGGAACTTTTTTTGGAGCACATTGGGAATGACCCTTTTTTAGTCCGAAGCGCTGTTGAACCCTCCAACCGACACATTTTATTTTATTTTATTTTTATTTATGCTAGTTAGTATGCGAAATGATAATTATATACAACGTGTAACGTTAAAAGCGCAAAACCTCTCGTGGAGTAGGTAACTCAGCACATGTTACTGAACAATGTGTGTTATAAAAATTTTGGAAATTCGCAAAAAAAAAAAAAGATTTTTCATACAAAATGAGAAATTGATCGAGCCCATCCTGGTATGAAAAACTATTTTTTTTTTCGCGAATTTTTCTAAAGTTTTATATTTTTACATTGTTCAGTAGCATTGGCTGAGTTACCTCACGAGAGGTTTTGCGCTTTTAACGTTACACGTTGTATAGGGAAAACCCGGTCCTGATGGTTACAAACACAATAAAAAAAGAATTAGCCAAATCGGTCCAGCCGTTTTCAAGTTATGGACTTAGCAACACATTTAGCGATCCATTTTTATATACTTCTATTATTACTAGCGGCCCATCCCGGCTTCGCACGGGTGGAGGACCCGGTCTAAAATTTGAGATTTAAACTATCCTATCTCTCAAGTTGGATCGAACTGCACATGGTGTGCGAATTTTATTATAATCGGTTAAGTGGTTTAGGAGTCCATTGAGGACAAACATTGTGACACGAGATTTATATATATTAAGATGTGTTTATTTGTAGGTTTTGTAAGTTAATATTTAGTTTAATTACTAATATGTAATTATAATTTAAGTGACGGACAAAAATACACTGTCTACCTTGAAGAAACATTTTTTCTTGTCTTCATGCATGCTTCATGCATTAGGAATACTTCTTTGTTTATTTCGATTCAGTATTATAATTTCGGAAAATGAGACTCGAAGTTTTAGCATTCCTGTAACACGGTCATATCTTTGTTAGTACTTTACAATTAATAATAATCTTAAGAACTCACCAGATATTTGGATGTCTGCATCAGAATTATGTAATAAAATAACTAATATAAATATCCCACTAAGCATTGTGTAGTCTAAAGAACAATGAACTGTAATAAACATAATGTCCTCTAAAAGTTATATCTACTGAGACTTAGTGAATCATCTCTTGTTTGTCGATCCGTTGAGGAAAATGTCTTAAAATGTTAAAAGAGCGTAGTAGGCGCAATGGCTGTATGATTGACTGCTGCGCAATGTGTCGCGGATTCAATTTGATATTTGAATCTAACTACGTGAACTAAGGCAAGACCTCTCTTTGAGGAGTGCCTGGATAGGCGTCACGCCGTCCTGACCTACCGCATGACGCAGGTCCTCACCAGACACGGAAGTTTCGGGAGGTACCTGTGTCGGATAGGGAGGGAAGAAACGCCTGGGTGTCACCACTGCGAGGATCGCCCGGAGGACACAGTGGAACATACGCGTAGGACAACACCCAGGGCGAGACGGGATGACTGTCAGTCTTGAACCAACTTCAATAGCCTGTTACGTTATAAATGGAATTACAAAACCTGTAGTGTTTAATTTGTTTAATGCCCCATACATATTTTCCTCTTCATTATTGCGGCATCGTTCAGTGCGTGTCGGGCCACGCACAGTGTAGGATTCCGTAGTTGCCCATCAAAATACTTACTTATGCGAACTAACTAAACTGATTCGCTGAATTAAATTTTGATTAATTAAAGTTGACAAACTTACATTTGCAGTTGAAGAACACGTCAACCCGGAAACGGTCCATGATCCGACGGCGAGTCACCCATTACTCGCCATCCATATGACCGCGCCAATCCCGTAGCCGGTCCTGGTACCCGGAAATCGCCTCGAGACGTCCGTTGCCGTGAGCGTCTCCCACGTATAGTCCCTGCCGTTCCGGTCTGGGCGGAGCGACCCATTTGATGTAATTGATCACGAAAAAAAACCCTTGGATAGGGGTCCCCCTATCCCTCCCTCGAAGACTTCAATGGCTTAGGGCATCAAGTAGTCTTAATCCGTCACCGGTCATACAAAATAAAATTTGTTGCTTATGGCGAAGATTATATTATCTTCTACTAGCGTACTTGTGGGAATCGAGCGTGCGGTAAAATAGGTACTCTCACCTAAGTAGCTATTTTACCGCACGCCCCGTAGTATAGCAGCGTGCGTTTTTCTTTACGGTTTGTTTTTAATTTCCAAAAAAAAAACACCAAAGAGAATGATGAGAATAAATAACCTGACTGATCGAACCTCCTTGGAAGCGCTTTTGCTCAACTCACGTTGTCTCACTTTAATACTAAAGAGTAAATGAGACGAAAGATGTAGTTTTAATTTTCAGCACGTGCATGTGGCGCCATTTTCAAAGTCGCGCCATTTTCATATTAGGAACTTCAAAAATTGTTGCGACTAATCTGAGTTCGAGCGAGGAATCTGATATTAATGTGGAAAAATGTGTTGAAAAACATTGTATGACACACGTGCAGAAATTGGTATTTACAAACTCGTGACTACGGTACGCCCTCGGCTTCGCTCGGGCGTACGTTTGTCTACTCGTTTGTAAAAACCAACTTACCGCACTAGTATCATAAATAACTATTGCTGCATGGCCGTATTGTTGGCATTTATAACACCTCGTCACTAAAGTAATAGTACATTATGGTACAAGTGCGGTAAGTTGAAAATTACAGCCGAGGCGATATTGCTCGCACGAGCCCGCAGGGCGAGTGCTCTAAGAAAGCAGAGGCTGTAATTATCAAACCGCACGTATGCCATACGACGTTTTATAACACACTAGCGGCCCGTCCCGGCTTCGCACGGGTAGAGGACCCGGTCTAAAACCCGGTCCCAATGGTTACAAACACAACAAAAAAATAATTATCCGAATCGGTCAAGCCGTTTTCATGTTATGTCGTGACAACGGAAAACGGGTTTCATTTTTATATATATAGATTTGTGAGAAAATAAATAAAACTCGGACTTTCTTAAACGAATAAATTAATCATTACTTGACATTTTCTAATAAAATCAATACAGCGAAAAGAAGAAGCGCGCGGATTGATTTTTACTTTTTCACAAGTTAGCGATCAACGTCTTTTGTTTATGGCACAAAAACAGCCAGTATTACTAATAAAGTAAATTAATACTTTTGTATTTTTGTTACGGATAAATGGTTGTTATTAACTGTCAAAATTAATTAAATTAAAGAATTAAATGTTTTTTAATATATTTTATCTCTCAAAATTAATTTTATGCTTAGAATGTTGACCACTTTTCTGACATAAAAACTCTTTGCTAAGATTTAAAAAAGTACCGTTCGTTTTACACGGAGCATCTTGATGCGTTTTACATTACCGCACAAGTGCGTAATAAGGTACATTACTGTACTGATAGTGGTGCAGTAAGAGACCTTTTACGAGCAAATGTGTTATAAAAGACCTTTTACGAGCAAATGTGTTATAAAAGACCTTTTACGAGCAAATGTGTTATAAAAGACCTTTTACGAGCAAATGTGTTATAAAATCCCTAACAGGACAGGACGACCACTTTATGAAAATACGTAATTGAGACATTAGCATTTTACGTATTTTAGCTGGGACTTCAATAATGTAATTGCAGGTCGCGGCGTCTCTCTTCCCAGATTTGTGACTTAATTTTGTCGCGGCTAAGAATAATTCCAAGTTCATCTCTGGTAACTTGTCTTCTACATTTTGTTCAAAAATGCACTTGAAGACCTCACTTTCAGTCAATGAAGACGGGACACCCACAACCACGATCCGGGGTGATGTGGAAAGCTGAACTGCGTTCTTCAATTTATCAGCATCATCTTGATTCTCGGTGCTAATAATTACGCCTCCATTTTTTGTTTTTCTGACCCCACGTACGTGCAGCTTCATTTGATCGGGCCGTATGATCTTCTGAACCAGTTCTTTTGTTTCTTCACTTGATTTGAAGGTATCTTTGGGATAGATGGCAATGGCGCTTAAGTGATTCGGTCTTACGAAGTCATTAGATCCTCTCTTCACCATGCATGGTGAAGAGAGGATCTAATGACTTCTTTTGCCGAAGTGGCCATGTCGGCAAAAGAAGCATTTCCCGTAGAATTAGAGTTCTGTACCGTCTGTTTAAGGTCTGTAATATGTTCCGTCAGGTTCCGTTTTTCTTTCAGAATGTTGATCTCTTGTTCGGCGTAAATGGCTTTTTGCTTAAGTACTGATACAAGACCGCCATCTGTGATGTACCAGAGCCTATTTTACGGCAGAGATTCGAGATCTTCATCTTCTGCTCCGTGTTAAGTTTGCCATCCGTGGCAATAGAACAAACTTCATTTAGGTGCTGCTCGATTGATGACATCCATCTTTGAATCTCAGGTGTTGAAACAATGTACTCGCTCGTGCCCGATTTGGGAGCAGGGTTTTGCGTCTGCGGAGGCGAGGCAGAGGACTGCACAGCCCCCTTTGGGGTGCAGGGGTTGCTATCCATATTGTTTTAAAATTAAAATTTCACTTTTTCGTGTCCATCATTCACTACACTGCACACTAAGCTAGATTTTGCATTTATGTATTACGCAAGTACTTAAGTAGGTCACAATAATGACTGAATTATTAATTAAATATTGTTAGGTTAGCATTACGTTATTGTCACGTCTGTACGCTGCAAGTGCTCGCGAATTAAAAACTCCAAGTAGTCAAAACAAATAATAACAACAAAAAATATTCATTTACCAGTCTTTTTAATTTATGAGTTTTCCATGCCACAAAGAAAATGTGCCAAGAGAAAAAGAAGAGAAGTCTGTTCCTCGTGGATTTGTGCAAAATGAAGGCATACATCTAGTAACGTAGTCAGTTCAACGCCATCTACAGAGTTCTTGGAAACTACTTTTTTTTTAATACTCAAAAAAGAAACTTCTCATTCACGTAATTTTATGACGCGCCGATGAAGTAGTAGTGCAGTTCCAGTTAAGTTCAAGTTCGAGTGAAATACTAATCATATTGCTATCTAAAAGACGCGCACCAGTTTAGAATACCGATAATGCGCTCGCGTGACACGAACTTGACGCGAGCGTGTCTGACAGCCGTAGAGAATAAGAAAAGTGTTGTTTTGATCGAAACTTAACTGCAACTGCACTGCAACAGCACTTCTTTAGTTACCTGAATGGCGCTACAGAACTTCGGCAAATATCCTTTCGCCGAAAAACTATAATCACTGACATAGCTCTTAAAATTTGCTAGTCGAAGTGGCAATTGGGCATGCCACATTGCTTGTAGCTGATATCCGTTGGGGAAGAAAACTCTTCTAGAGTGGCGACCACAAACCGGAAGATGCAACGTACGGGCAACCGTGTGATGCAAGAGGTGAATCGGATAATATTTTACAGTACTGGTACTGTAATATCATTATTTTGTAGTATTTAATAAATAAAAATATGACTATTCAAAAGTTCCTGTAAATGGCCTACTTGAATAAAAAAGGTATAAAAATAATACAGGATTATAAAAGTAATTAAATAATTATATTTATGGTCTAATTTAATAAAAAAAAGAAAAAGAACAAGTATAATAAAAATAATAAAGCATTATAAAAGTATTTAAAATTATCTTAACTCATAATAATCTAAACTAATATTATATTCCTAAATAAAACCATACATACTCCTAGGTGTGTATGGTTTTATTTAGGAGGTAGTCTTAATTTTTTTTTACATTCATATTTATATAAAATAAAACCAGACTGCTTAAAAACTACGTTTTAGTTTTTGTCGAAATCAAAATTTAATCTATTTATAATATTAAAGATAATAAATTGTACTAAAGTACTAAGAATTTTTGAAATTTAAAAATCAATTCATTATATATTTTTTTAATATTGTACAGATATATTATTATACGCATATAATACATGCGTACGATTAAGATATTGTGGTGGAAAGAAAAATTCGACCGCAACAGCCACTGAAGTCCTGCCAACAAGCGTCGAATTCCTCAATCCATTACTACGGCGACGGGGTCGAATTTTACTTTCCACATCTTTGAAATTCGAGATTCGTATTTTACTTGTTTTCGAATGTGTTTAACAGTCTATTGTTATATATTTATTTATTAGAAATACGCTAATTTATTTCTTCATAATGGCTGTCAGCCTCCTCAATCTCCTTCTGACACTGATTTTTAAATAACATATTCACGTAGAATGGGTTGCCCACCTGAAACAGAAGCATATGTTTTTGTTACTGTACCGTCAGCACGAGTTTTCAGTATTTGAGACGTAAAGTAAACTGGAACTTTGACGACTTCAAATTGACAATTTTCAAGGGAAAAATTGGTTCCTTCTTCGCACACCAGAGGCGCTGTACCATATTTTCATACAATAAACGCTGTAAATACTGGAAAAACTCTGTAAAGTAAAATAGAGAAAACTCGTGCTAGGGGTAGTGATTAGTGCGGAGTGTTAAAGATGTAATACATTTTCTAAATAGTATACGTATTGTAATAGTAAAACTGATTTGTCTTGATGACGGATAAATCAAAATTTCGTGGGAGACACCCTGGACATCAGTCTACAGCCACAGTAGGCGTGAACCAGCGGACGGCTAGTATTGGGTAGCTCGCCGTCCGGTCAAGGATCGGCCCGATTAACAGTAGTCACCACGACCATAACAATCTGACGAAGGGACAAAAAAACATGGACAAAAACCCTAAAATTGCGTAAAAAATAGTTATAAAATTTGTGTAAACACTCACTTTATGTGTCTGAGGTAGTTCTATAGTGTTCGACTTCACACGGCGGCATTTTTTTGTGAACAATAAGACTAAACCTCCCGAGATAACAGCAACAAGAATTACCACAACTATCACTAAGTCTAGTCTAACTGTTGCGGGTGATTCGTCGTCAGTCTTATTACGCGGTACGGGTGATTCGTCGTCAGTCTTATTACGCGGTGCGGGAGATCCGTCGTCAGTCTTATTACGCGGTACGGGTGATTCGTCGTCAGACTTATTTCGCGGTGCGGGTGATCCGTCGTCAGTCTTATTACGCGGTACCGGTGATTCGTCGTCAGTCTTATTACGCGGTGCGGGAGATCCGTCGTCAGTCTTATTACGCGGTACGGGTGATTCGTCGTCAGACTTATTTCGCGGTGCGGGAGATCCGTCGTCAGTCTTAATACGCGGTACGGGTGATTCGTGGTCAGTCATTTTACCCGAAGCGGGAGATCCGTCGTCAGTCTTATTACGCGGTACGGGTGATTCGTCGTCAGTCTTATTACGCGATGCGGGAGATCCATCGTCAGTCTTTTTACCCGTTACGGGAGATCCTGTGGCATGACTCTTATTACCCAGTACGGGTGGTCCGTCATGAGACTTATTGCTCAACCGCGGTAACTCTGCAACAACAATCAAACACTGTATTTACCTACTTATAAAAATATATTCATACTTATCTTAGTTTTGAAAACCCAAAAAAATGACGGGCTCTGCGGGGCTCATATCTCCTAGTGCAAAATTTAAAGGAACCTAACCAAACTTTAGTTCGTCTACGGACGGAAGTAGATGAACTAAAGTCACCGATATAGCCCACCGGAATTGCAAGCTGAAGTGGCAATGGGCAGGGCATATTGCTCGCAGAATAGATGATCGATGGGGTCGAAAAGTGCTAGAGTGGAGATCACGGACTAGCAAGCGCAGCGTAGGTCGGCCACCAACAAGGTGGATAGACGACCTTATAAAGGTCGCCGGAAGACTCTAGATGCAGGTTGCTTCTAACCGGTACATGTGGAGATCAAAAGGGGAGGCTTATGTTCAGCAGTGGACGTCCTACAGCTGAGATGATGATGATGATGATGAACCAAACTGAAATTCGGGGTGCCCAAGAGTTTTTGGCGTTTTTAAGTTTGAAAGTAAACGTCATGCGCACCTCGAGATTCTGTTTGGTTTGGATTCACATATTTCCATATACAAATCTGTTAACATTTTAATTAACTAAATATACAAGGTGTTGATTTGCATCCTATTCATATTCAAGGATGTAATTAAGCTAATGATTCTGAAAAGAAAAATTCGATCCACGAGCAGGATTTGAAAATGGGACCCCCGGATTTAGTACATTCGACACTCTTTTCAACCAAACCACCGTGATTTCCTACAGTGAATGGTCGAATTTTTCTTTCCATAGAAAATCTTTGAAATTCGTGTCGCTTGCATGAATGCGTATTTAAAATAAAAAATAAACAAACAAGTTCATTTATTCCGGGTCGAATTAGCTATTCTCTATAAGCCACATTGCAACGCTGGACTCTAACAACGAGCTCGTTCTCGAGACAGCCTTCAGATCTTTCACCCCGCAGCATGGCCTCGACCAAAACCGGGCGCGAGAGGCCTATCCCCACCGTGAGGACACGGCTGTGCTCTGCCCAAGCGGGACAGTCCTGCGTCGTTATGCTCCACCTTGTCCTCCGGGTGATCCTCGCATTAGTGAAGTGACACCCAGGCGTTTCTTCCCTCTTTATTCGACACAGGAACATCCCGAAACTTCCGTGTACGGTGAGGACCTGCGTCATGCGGTAGGTCAGGACGCCTTGATGCCTTTCCAGGCACTCCTTAAAGAAGGGTCTTACCACCGCGATTGTGGCGTGACCGACTGTCAGTGTCTTAATGAATAACAATCTTTACTTAGTTTCAGAATTATGTGGAAGCTACGGCAGCGCTGACATGAGGTGTGTTTATAGAGAATAGCACTGTAAGAAACAAATTCGCAACACGCAGTGCGGCAGTCGATCACAAAAAAGAACGAATTTTGAATTTTAGTATTTATATAGAGCAGTGGTGGTCCAGTTGCATCGGTCCCAACTTACGAGTTGTAGATCAAGGATTCGAACCCACTGGCGCATTTCTATGGGCAATTTATTTCATCACCACTGCTCTCGAATCTGTGAAGGAAAACATCGTGAGGAAACCGGCATCTCCTCTATCTACCAACCCGCACTGGGCCCGCGTGGTGGAATGACCCACTGTCTCTCACAGAGAGGGCACTCGTGCCCCAGCAGTGGGAACATTATAGACTGATTATAATATTTATTTGCAGAGAGAAAATTATATTTACCTGGTTGGTTGGTTGTCATCGATTCGTCCGGGTAGTATATTAATAAAAACTTCTGTGTAACAAACCGTGTTATGGTTATATGCGCAGGTGGCACACTCTCGAGCACATTATAAACAATACAACACAACATAGTTCCACTATCCTCCATCTTGAGTTTTATATTTGTTTGGAGCGCTACTGTCTTAATTATTTTACTAACAGTTGTGTTTATAAAACCAACATATGTTTCTGCAAATATGAAGCTTTATTTATTTAGGCCCCTAAATAACACAAAGCAAAAAATCTCCCATCATCTAATTTATTTTAGGCGGATTAATTAGATTTTTCAATCAAATACCCTTTTAGACATTTTTTTATCTTGGAAAAGTCATCAAATGAGTTCTCCCACCCAGGGCAGAGCAGAAGAGACTGTCAGAGTCGAACTGACTAAAATCCACGGTGTCCTTCAATAGCCCTTTACGTTCCGGGGTCACGGTAATTTTAGACGTAGGGGATTTCTGAAATAAAACGATTAAATCTGACAGTGCTGTACTTACTAACGTTCCTTTCTTTGTACTCTTCGCAGCTGAACTTAAAATAATTATCGGTTTCCGTGTAATAACGTATTGTTACATCGCGATTGGATTTACCTGAAACACATGAAAGAAAGTCGTATCAATAACTTTTTGATTGTTTTCTCTACCACACTAGACATTTCTCCTGTTTCGTGGTGCGTTAACAAACATAGAAACTCACATACACAAACACCAATATTACATAACTATCTACTTGTAAATCATTCAAGTAGTTGTTACGACTGAGGCACGAAACAATATACACGAGCAAAACAAAAGCAGACACTGGATGGCTCGGGCGCTCGGTCGTTAGCACGCGGCACCATGCGCGTTTGCCTCGGCCGAGACACGTCCACACCAACCGAGCCGCTTCGCGCGGAAAATGATTAATGAGGCTGCGCTCAAAAAAAAATGAAAATTGTTTAGCGTTTAACTAAATACTGAATAGTGTGTTGTAAAATAATGGATACTTAGTTTTTGTATTTATTTATCAATGCATATTGAAATTGGGGAGTGTGGGCTGGTGACGTCATTACGCCTGTAAAATTGTACCGATAGCGAGACGTCTTCTGATTTTTAAAAGCATTGTAGGTATCTTCGCCAATTTTGTTTAACGTTACAAAAGAAAAAGTTCGATTCGAGTCAAATTAAAAAAAATGACTCGAATTTTTTATTTGGTCCGTAAACTTTTGGCCGTAAAATAGCCCACTTATTCTGAAATAGTATACACCTAAGTAAAGTATTATATGTATATACTGTAGGTACTTACTAATGTCCTTCGCAGTCAGTCTAATTTTGAATAAATTTATTGCTCTATAATGTAAACTCGTTGCCTCCAGCATAAGCAAGGAATTATTATCGAATATTTCAAAATTAAAATACAGATCGAAAGCTGATATTGCTTTAAAGTCGAGTAGAGGCTCTATACTGGTATCTGTGGTGAAAAAAAAATGTTAGTATTAAGTTTGTGCAATCAACCATCATGCGTAGCATGGCTAATTTTATCTCTTAACGAGAAAACATTTTTTATGGCTGAATTTTTAATAGATAACTTTTATCTTAAAATAACGGTTTGACATATTTTCTATAGATAAGCTGTCAAACCTCCATTTTTATTTCTCAGATAAAAGTTATCTGACTATTCAAAAAACCCCTTAAACGCCTGCTTTTGACGACGTAGGTAGGTAAGTCAGTCGAATTGAATCATTAAATCCATGACCGTTATTTGAAGCTTACTATTTGAGATAGGCCCTCTCTGTTTTCCGGTTATTTATGTCCTTCTCTTTCACTCCTATACATCTGTCTCGCTCGCACACTCCCCACCAGGCAGGCCCGAGCGCAGTCGAGAGGCTCGAGAGCGTTCCCGAATCATTGGCGTCTTGTTTTCCGGCGAGTACGGTTGTCTTCACCTCACTTAACCGCAAATTGAAAGTGTCACCTGCGCGTGAGTTATTTTTTTTTTATTTTAACGGTATTACCGTTCGTATTTCAAGGCGATTTAATATTAACGTTGATAATTCAAATTGATTACGCAGGTATGTAACGTATTATTAGCGTTATTTTTCTTGGTTTCTTTTTGTTTCTAGAAACATTTACCTATGTTCTTTCTCCTAATCTCAGTATAAAGTGTCATAATTATACTGTGCTCTAGTTGTGAATATTTGTGCTTCACAGATTATCTACCTACCTTTTAGAAAGTGTTTTGCTTTTAGAATGGATGATTTAGAAAAAAATAGTGAAAGTGTAAACGCGAGTGTTGAGGAGTCGAGACGTGATTTATCACGGGATCGTGTGCCTAAGCCGGCTCAGTCCAGTTCTCGGAAACGTGCACGCTCAATTAGAAGTTCATCATCTAGTAGCAGCTCTTCTTCGTCCAGTGATTCCACGGATTCCGCGAGCTCTTCGGACCGAAAGAAAAAACGTGGCCGTCACCACAAAAGAAGGGGAGGCAAATATAGTCGCAAATCACGAAAAGACAAGCGGCAGATGCACAAGTTATCCCGAGAGGTGAGTGCATTACGTAATCAAATTGCTTTATCTTCATCAGTGCCATGTGGCGGTGCGGAGCCCGCATCAGTTATAGACAACGACTTGTTGATTGATGACAGTGTTAGTGGCATCCTGTACAATGATGGTAGCGACGCGTGCGCGAGTGAGCCTACTCAGGTTCAACTGCCGTTCAATTTCGATATTGAAACTAAACTGAAAGAGCCTGCGGTTCCTAAAGCACCCGATAATTTATTGAAAGCCCTTCAGGATATACAATATTTTAATAAAAGTGAATGGAGTGACGTCAGGTACTCTGAAGTACAGAAATCATATTGCCGTACGCCTGGTTTTATTGACTTAGAAGCTAATGAGGAGATTCGTGCATATGATCAGTTGCGCCATTTGGCTTATGCTGACAAGGCTTACGCAGCTCTTACATTTTGTGCGCTGGAACAAAGGCAGGCATTATCATCTACTCTGTCAGAACTACTATCCTGGGCTCACGCAGAGCAGTGTTTAAATTTTAATAGCTTGCAGGATAAGATCACGGAGATTTTTTCTGAAGGTGATTTCCACAAAGCGTCTTCAGATTTGTTGCAGCTTATCTGTGGACACAGGGCTGAAGTTATACAAATGCGCAGAGATGGAATAACTAATCACGTTCGTGACCCTTTAATAAAGGCAACGTTACGCAAGATTCCACCATCCAACCGCCATTTATTCGAAAGCGAATCGTTTAACGCTGCCCTTGAAAAAATGGGCGGTGTTAAAAAGACATTCCTGGCCTTAGTTAAACCTACAAGTGGTTCTGCTTCGCAAGCAGGACCAAGCAAGGCTGCACGCCACCCCCCGCAGGGGTCGGCTCACTATCATGGACCCTCGCAGGGTACTAGCCATGGATGCTGCGCCTCTGTGCCTCATCCACATTATCAATACCGCCAGTCCTCGCAGGACTGCTATCATGAACGTCCTCAGCGACAGAGCAACCAGAGTGACCGTCGCACGGCGCCTACAAGCCACAACAGAGGTTCCTTTCGCCCGCGGGGGGGCCGCCAAAGCTACAAGTCTCAGAGTCAGGGGAAAGGAAACCGTAAACGCCCCGGAGTCTCCTCAGACTACAACTCTGGGAACAAAAACCGTAAGTACTGACTCGACGAAATTCAGGGCGGGTCAACTGGCACTATTTTACAATCGATGGGAGGAAATGGGAGCTCCAAACTTTTTGTTGCGCATAATAACAGGGTATCGCATACCCTTTCTTCTAAAACCACCACTAATGTTGCCACATTTGAGAAAAGGGCCCTACATCACACAGGAGTCCGAATCGATGTCGGCACTCATCAGTCAAATGAAAGACCAAGGTGTATTAGAAGCAGTGCGACGTTCCCCGAGCTTCCTGTCAACAATGTTTCTTGTGCCAAAGAGCGATGGCTCCGACCGCCCAATATTCAACCTAAGAGCTTTAAACGATTATGTAATCACGGAATCCTTCAGCCTGATAAATGTATCTCGTATACCGGAGTTCCTCCAGCCAGGCGACTGGCTGTGCAAAGTAGACCTTTCGCAAGCTTACTTTCATTTACCAATATCTCCGGCTCACAGAAGATTTTTGCGCCTCATTTACCAAGGGGAGCTATTAGAAATGACCTGCTTACCTTTCGGCCTCAGCACAGCACCGAAGGTGTTTGCTTCTCTGAGCAATTGGATCGCTCAAACATTGCGAGAACAGAATCTGCGCATAATTGTCTACCTAGACGACTTCCTGGTAGTTCACCAGGACAAGGACACTCTGCAAACTCATGTTCGTACTCTCCTGAGCCGTCTAGAATATCTAGGGTGGCAAGTAAATCTAAAGAAATCCGTTGTATCCCCACAGAAGAGTCTTGTGTATCTGGGAGTTCAGTGGGATCCTTGGGCCAACAAAAAATCTCTGCCCCAAGACAAGATCAGAAATCTTATCAACAAAGTCTCTGCAAGGCTAAACTTGGGCAAGGCTTGCCTGCAAGAATTGCAAAGCCTAGTGGGCCTTCTAAACTTTGCAAGTTTTGTGGTGCCACAGGGCAGACTGCATCACCGGTCTCTGCTCAGTTTCCTAAATGCATCTCTAAAAATGCCAGTCAGGAAGGAGATCTACTTACCAGACGAAGTCCTAGAAGATCTTCAGTGGTGGCTTCACAACTGCCATCAAACATCTGCAATCCATCTATTACCACCAACTCACTTTGTGACCACAGACGCCTCCGATCTGGCTTGGGGAGCTCAGGTGGACGGTTACGCAGTGTCAGGTGTGTGGACTGCTCAAGAACAACATCTACATTGCAACCTAAAAGAGATGCTGGCAATCCTAAAGGTGTTCGAAACCCACGGTCCTCTACTGTGCAAGTCCACTGCTCTGTTCCAGTGCGACAATCGAACAGTTGTTGCCCACTTGCGGAACGAGGGCGGCACGAGATCGCCACCTCTGATGGAAATAACGTACAGAGTGTTCCGTTTACTAGATTGTCATCAAATAAATCTGACAGTCAATTATATACCCGGCATTTACAACGGACATGCGGATCACCTCTCCAGACACAAGCTAGTACCAGAATGGCATCTTCTGCCCGCTTGCACGGAGAAGGTATTTCACAAGTTTGGCACTCCGGTAGTAGATCTATTTGCATCCAGTCGAGCAAACGTGGTAGCCAACTACGTGTCTCTGGATTTAACGGATACCCAAGCATTATTCCACAATGCCTTTTCCCGGCAGTGGAACTACCACCTTGCGTGGATATTCCCACCACCATACCTGATACCCAAGGTCCTGGCCCACCTCAACTCGGCGACCGGGCTGTACCTTTTAATTGTCCCCCGGTGGAGTCGGGTGTTCTGGCGGGCCGATCTCAAAGCTCGAGCAGTAGCAGCTCCGTGGTCGATCACCAATCTCAGAGAGAATCTAATAGACACCACGACCGGTCTGCCACCCCCCAAGGTTCAAGAGATGGCACTCGAAGTGTGGAAGTGTGGGGGTGGTCGAGGAGTTTGACGGGTTGGAATAAAGATCAAATACAATTACTTAAATCCTCGTGGCGTACTTCGACTCTTAAAACCTATAATATCGCGTGGGATCGATGGGTATCTTGGTCTGAAAAATATAATTTGGATCCTTTACACCCAACAGGGCCCATCGTTGCTAGATATCTAGCGGACTTACATCTGGTCAACAAGTTTTCTTATAACACTATTTTGCTTCACAAATCGGTGGTGGCTACTCTATGCAATGCCGAAGATGCTGGACTATTAAGTTCGCACACATTAGTAAAACACGTCCTAAAGTCAATTGCTTTAAAGAAGCCTGTCGCCCATAAGCCTCCTGTGTGGGATATAGATGCACTGACCTCCTTTTTAAGTTCAAACACTGTAGATGAAAATAACCCTTTTGCCACTTCTCGACATACAGCAACACTCCTCCTACTGTGCTCAGGCAGACGAGTTCACGATCTGACATTGCTGCTAGTGGACTCAGAGCATTGCATCGATGACGGCAGCAATATTATTTTAAAGCCAATTTTTGGCTCTAAAACCGATAGTGACACTCATAGGCAATCGGGATGGAAGTTACTGCCTAATACAAGCAATAAAAATCTGGATCCTGTGTTTTGGGTTAGAAAATTAATTGATCTTTTTAAAGATAGAAGAGATTCGAGTAATTGTCCAAACTTATTTATAAATATCAGAGGACAAGCAAAGGCGGCCTCTCGCACTGTGATTGCGGGATGGGTTAAAACTGTACTAACAGAGGCTGGTATATCCGCTACACCTGGAAGTCTACGATCAGCAGTATCTTCAAAAAATTGGTCTGATAACTTACCTCTGGATGAAATATTGTCCAGAGGAAATTGGAAGTCCAAAGAGACTTTTACACGCTTCTACAGACGAGAGATACTGCCAGCTTCTGCTAGCAACAGCATTACTAGAATGTTCAACCCAGCTGATTGAATTTTTAATTTGTATTAATCTTTTGGAACATTGATTATACTAATAGAGTGACTGTTGTGATTACAGAATTATTAATGATTGATTTTTGTATTATTTATTTCTTGCACACTCGAAAGCTGTTTAATATAATAATACATTATCTTCCAAATAATGGATATCTATCGCTTAACCCATTGGTATAGATTATTTTCCCGAAGTCAATCAAACTTACTTCACATTGGCGTCCCACCACCAGGCGATAACAACGTCTCAAATAGTAAGCTTCAAATAACGGTCATGGATTTAATAGAAGCGTTTTTCCTGAAATAAAACGCATATTAAATACTTACCTTATTTGAAGCTTACAATTAATTTCTGCCTGGTATTTTCGACTCAATGATTCGAGAACGCTCTCGAGCCTCTCGACTGCGGTCGGGCCTGCCTGGTGGGGAGTGTGCGAGCGAGACAGATGTATAGGAGTGAAAGAGAAGGACATAAATAACCGGAAAACAGAGAGGGCCTATCTCAAATAGTAAGCTTCAAATAAGGTAAGTATTTAATATGCGTTTTATTTCAGGAAAAACGGTTCTATTATTCATCTATTTTAACATCGATCAAAAATGGATTAATTGGTGTACTGACACCCTTACTTACTCTCTTCAGAGATTTGATATAGCACGATGCTATTATCCTTCATGACGTTATCTTGTAAAACTTCAAACGTACAAACATATTGTGATTCTTCTTTGTTACACTTTAAATTATTGTCAGTAGATACTTGCTGATCTGAAACAATTAAAAATAGGTTTTAGTGTCGTGTTGGCCTCTTTTAATGAGATCATAAAAAAATATTATGCCGGTTGGCAGCACACACGGTGTACAGCAAGATGGAACGTGAATACGGCGCTTTAGTTAATACCTACACTTTATTATACACCAAGATTGTTACAAAAAACGGTTTTACAATCTTTCTATGGTTACAAAGGCGATCTTATCGCTGACAGCGATATGTTTATAAGGACTTTTGACCACCCAGGACAAATGCTTGTGTGATGAGCATGATCATTTGTTCTGTGTCTGGGTGTTATTTATCTATAATATGTGTGTATGTATTTAGAAGTATATAAGTATGTTTATCAGTTGTCTAGTACCCTTAACACAAGCTCTACTTAGCTTGGGACTAGATGGCGTTGTGTGATAGTTGTGGAATATATTATTGTGAAATATAGTTTTGATAGTCCCACCACCGCGGGAGACATTTGGTTCTATGAAAGCCCCATCAGTTTGCTGACAGGTCCTTCAGGCATGCGTGGAACACCATGCGATCCGGGTCTCTAATGCTTTTCTCTATAAACACAGCCTTACAACAGCGCGGCTGCAGCGCCCACGCCACGCTGGCACTAAAGTTTGCTTCACACTAATCCACTGACAGCATTACTAGCGCTCACCGCTCGCGCAGCTTGATAGGACTATCTCAAAGCTTCCCGTCGCAGATATACTGGACACCCTGTATCGAATGCATAGCTGGTCCTTGGTCGGACGGCGGCGAGCTACCCATTAGCCGTACGCAAGCCCGGGCCAACAATGGCCTGAAATCGTGATCGACCAAAAATAGCACGTTGACTGTATGGGAGCCCCTTCATTTTTTTTTTTTTTTAATATTTGTTGACATTAGAAACAACAAAAGTACACCTTCTATGAAAACAACTTACTGACTTACTGTGACAGTTCATGAGAAACAGGCTGGTGACATACGGACAGACAAACGAACAGTGAAGTCTTCGTAATAGGGTGTAGTTTAACCGTTTAGGTACAGAACCCCTAAAAACGTACTTAAAAATAAGTAACTTATTTGATTTCAAATTATTACAATATTTCAAAAAATCTATGGAAAGAATAATTCGACCGTGAATAGAATTTGAATTCTCGATCTCCTGATTCAGCATACCCAACACTCTTATATAATATAAAAAAAATAAACTTATTGATTTTGCAAAATATAAAATATGTACTTATTTATATAAATGTTACCCGAAATATATTAATAACTAGCTGTGCCCGCGACTTCGTTCGCGTGGATGTCAGAACTTAACAATGTATTTTTTAGTCCGAAGCGCTGTTGAACCCTCCAACCGACACATTTTATTTTATTTTATTTTTATTTATGCTAGTTAGTATGCGAAAGGATAATTATATACAACGTGTAACGTTAAAAGCGCAAAACCTCTCGTGGGGTAACTCAGCACATGTTACTGAACAATGTTTGTTATAAAACTTTTGGAAATTCGCAAAAAAAAAAAAAGATTTTTCATACAAAATGAGAAATTGATCGAGCCCATCCTGGTATGAAAAACTATTTTTTTTTTCGCGAATTTTTCTAAAGTTTTATATTTTTACATTGTTCAGTAGCATTGGCTGAGTTACCTCACGAGAGGTTTTGCGCTTTTAACGTTACACGTTGTATAGGGAAAACTCGGTCCTGATGGTTACAAACACAATAAAAAAAGAATTAGCCAAATCGGTCCAGCCGTTTTCAAGTTATGGGCTTAGCAACACGTTTAGCGATCCATTTTTATATACTCACTAGCGGCCCGTCCCGGCTTCGCACGGGTGGAGGACCCGGTCTAAAATTTGAGATTTAAACTATCCTATCTCTCAAGTTGGATCGAACTGCACATGGTGTGCGAATTTTATTATAATCGGTTAAGTGGTTTAGGAGTCCATTGAGGACAAACATTGTGACACGAGGTTTATTCATAAGTATATATTAAGATGTGTTTATTTGTAGGTTTTGTAAGTTAATATTTAGTTTAATTACCAATATGTAATTATAATTTAAGTGACGGACAAAAATACAGTGTCTACCTTGAAGAAACATTTTTTCTTGTCTTCATGCATGCTTCATGCATTAGGATATTATGTCATTTATACTTTGTTTATTTCGATCCAGTATTATAATTTCTGAAAAT
Organism: Agrotis ipsilon; assembly: GCA_028554685.1. NCBI lineage: Eukaryota > Metazoa > Arthropoda > Insecta > Lepidoptera > Noctuidae > Agrotis > Agrotis ipsilon. Next base: position 22,999 of record JAPNUC010000055.1, on the reverse strand, counting down.
GAGACTCGAAGTTTTATGCATTACTGTAACACGGTCATATCTTTGTTAGTACTTTACAGTTAATAATAATCTTAAGAACTCACCAGATATTTGGATGTCTGCATCAGAATTATGTAATAAAATTAGTAATATAAATATCCCACTAAGCATTGTGTAGTCTAAAGAACAATGAACTGTAATAAACATAATATCCTCTAAAAGTTATATCTACTGAGACTCAGTGAATCATCTCTTGTTTGTCGATCCGTTGAGGAAAATATCTTAAAATGTTAAAGGTGCGTAGTAGGCGCAATGGCTGTATGATTGACTGCTGCGCTGATGTGTGTCGCGGATTCAATTTGATATTTGAATCTAACTACGTGAACTTAGGTAAGACCCTTCTTTGAGGAGTCCCTGGATAGGCGTCACGCCGTCCTGACCTACCGCATCACGCAGGTCCTCACCAGACACGGAAGTTTTGGGAGGTACCTGTGTCGGATAGGGAGGGAAGAAACGCCTGGGTGTCACCACTGCGAGGATCGCCCGGAGGACACGGTGGAACATACGCGTAGGACAACACCCAGGGCGAGACGGGATGACTGTCAGTCTTGAACCAACTTCAATAGCCTGTTACATTATAATGGAATTACAAAACCTGTAGTGGCTTTTGTTTAATGCCCCATACATATTTTCCTCTTCATTATTGCGGCATCGTTCAGTGCATGTCGGGCCACGCACAATGTAGGGTTCCGTAGTTGCCCATCAAAATACTTATGCGAACTAACTGATTAGCTGAATATAATTTTGATAAATTAAAGTTGACAAACTCACATTTGCAGTTGAAGAACATGTTCTCCGATACGTTTTATTTAGGAAAATATGTTATCCAAGTACGTTTTATAAGTTGGTCGACTATTCCTCGTAAACTTGCAATGCCTACTTACTCATGATAATTTTCCTATAAACCACGTTATACAGCTCTGTGAGGCGCGCGTGGAACACGAAGCGCCGTCAACCCGGAAACGGTCCATGATCCGACGGCGAGTCACCCATTACTCGCCATCCATATGACCGCGCCAATCCCGTAGCCGGTCCTGGTACCCGGAAATCGCCTCGAGACGTCCGTTGCCGTGAGCGTCTCCCACGTATAGTCCCTGCCGTTCCGGTCTGGGCGGGGCGACCCATTTGATGTAATTGATCACGAAAAAAAACCCGTGGCTAGGGGTCCCCCTATCCCTCCCTCGAAGACTTCAATGGCTTAGGGCATCAAATAGTCTTAATCCGTCACTGGTCATACAAAATAAAATTTGTTGCTTATGGCGAAGATTATATTATCTTCTACTAGCGTACTTGTGGGAATCGAGCGTGCGGTAAAATAGGTACTCTCACCTAAGTACCTATTTTACCGCACGCCCCGTAGTATAGCAGCGTGCGTTTTTCTTTACGGTTTGTTTTTAATTTCCAAAAAAAAAACTCCAAAGAGAATTAGGAGAATAAATAACCTGACTGATCGAACCTCCTTGGAAGCGCTTTTGCTCAACTCACGTTGTCTCACTTTAATACTAAAGAGTAAATGAGACGAAAGATGTAGTTCTAATTTTCACCACGTGCATGTGGCGCCATTTTCAAAGTCGCGCCATTTTCATATTAGGAACTTCAAAAATTGTTGCGACTAATCTGAGTTCAAGGGAGGAATCTGATATTAATATGGATAAATGTGTTGAAAAACATTGTATGACACACGTGCAGAAATTGGTATTTACAAACTCGTGACTACGGTACGCCCTCGGGCGCCTTCGGCGCCTCGGGCGTACGTTGTCTACTCGTTTGTAAAAACTGACTTTCCGCACTAGTATCATAAATAACTATTTACGAACAAATGTGTTATAAAAACCAACTTACCGCACTAGTATCATAAATAACTATTGCTGCATGGCCGTATTGTTGGCATTTATTGTACACCTCGTCACTAACCTCGTCCTAACCTGTCACCTCGTTACTTTATGGTACAAGTGCGGTAAGTTGAAAATTACAGCCGAGGCGATATTGCTCGCACGAGCCCGCAGGGCGAGTGCTCTAAGAAAGCAGAGGTTGTAATTATCAAACCGCACGTATGTTATACGACGTTTTATAACACATTTGTGAGAAAATAAATAAAACTCGGACTTTCTTAAACGAATAAATTCATCATTACTTGACATTTTCTAATAAAATCAATACAGCGAAAAGAAGAAGCGCGCGGATTGATTTTTACTTTTTCACAAATTAGCGATCAACGTCTTTTGTTTATTGCACAAAAACAGTCAGTATTACTAATAAAGTAAATTAATACTTTTGTATTTTTGTTACGGATAAATGGTTGTTATTAACTGTCAAAATTAATTGAATTAAAGAATTACATGTTTTTTAATATATTTTATCTCTCAAAATTAATTTTATTCATAAAATGTTGACCACTTTTCTGACATAAAAACTCTTTGCTAAGATTTAAAAAAAGTACCGTTCGTTTTAGACGGAACATCTTGATGCGTTTTACATTACCGCACTGGTGCGTAATAAGGTACATTACTGTACTGATAGTGGTGCAGTAAGAGACCTTTTACGAGCAAATGTGTTATAAAATCCCTAACAGGACAGGACGACCAATTTATGAAAATACGTAATTGAGACATTAGCATTTTACGTATTTTAGCTGGGACTTCAATAATGTAATTGCAGGTCGCGGCGTCTCTCTTCCCAGATTTGTGACTTAATTTTGTCGCGGCTAAGAATAATTCCAAGTTCATCTCTGGTAACTTGTCTTCTACATTGTGTTCAAAAATGCACTTGAAGACCTCACTTTCAGTCAATGAAGACGGGACACCCACAACCACGATCCGGGGTGATGTGGAAAGCTGAACTGCGTTCTTCAATTTATCAGCATCATCATGAGTCTCGGTGCTGATAATTACGCCTCCATTTTTTGTTTTTGTAACCCCACGTACGTGCAGCTTCATTTGATCGGGCCGTATGATCTTCTGAACCAGTTCTTTTGTTTCTTCACTTGATTTGAAGGTATCTTTGGGATAGATGGCAATGGCGCTTAAGTGATTCGGTCTTACGAAGTCATTAGATCCTCTCTTCACCATGCATGGTGAAGAGAGGATCTAATGACTTCTTTTGCCGAAGTGGCCATGTCGGCAAAAGAAGCATTTCCCGTAGAATTAGAGTTCTGTACCGTCTGTTTAAGGTCTGTAATATGTTCCGTCAGGTTCCGTTTTTCTTTCAGAATGTTGATCTCTTGTTCGGCGTAAATGGCTTTTTGCTTAAGTACTGATACAAGACCGCCATCTGTGATGTACCAGAGCCTATTTTACGGCAGAGATTCGAGATCTTCATCTTCTGCTCCGTGTTAAGTTTGCCATCCGTGGCAATAGAACAAACTTCATTTAGGTGCTGCTCGATTGATGACATCCATCTTTGAATCTCAGGTGTTGAAACAATGTACTCGCTCGTGCCCGATTTGGGAGCAGGGTTTTGCGTCTGCGGAGGCGAGGCAGAGGACTGCACAGCCCCCTTTGGGGTGCAGGGGTTGCTATCCATATTGTTTTAAAATTAAAATTTCACTTTTTCGTGTCCCTCATTCACTACACTGCACACTAAGCTAGATTTTGCATTTATGTATTACGCAAGTACTTAAGTAGGTCACAATAATGACTGAATTATTAATTAAATATTGTTAGGTTAGCATTACGTTATTGTCACGTCTGTACGCTGCAAGTGCTCGCGAATTAAAAACTCCAAGTAGTCAAAACAAATAATAACAACAAGGAAAAGTAAAAAAATATTCATTTACCAGTCTTTTTAATTTATGAGTTTTCCATGCCACAAAGAAAATGTGCCAAGAGAAAAAGAAGAGAAGTCTGTTCCTCGTGGATTTGTGCAAAATGAAGGCATACATCTAGTAACGTAGCCAGTTCAACGCCATCTACAGAGTTCTTGGAAACTACTTTTTTTTAATACTCAAAAAATAAACTTCTCATTCACGTAATTTTATGACGCGCCGATGAAGTAGTAGTGCAGTTCCAGTTAAGTTCAAGTTCGAGTGAAATACCAATCATATTGCGATCTAAAAGACGCACACCAGTTTAGAATACCGATAATGCGCTCGCGTGAAGGTGCGTACGGATAGCGCGTTCCTGTGTTACGCGTAGTTGGGAAACACTGTCCACGCGTACATTGGATACGCGTACAGCTCCTGTACGGACCGCCGCGAACCTGTACGCGAGGTCAATCGATCCAGAGCGCTCCGCGAGCCCTAAATATTTTCATTATTGAAACTCGAAGAACACGCGTGTTTATTCATTTTGCCGTCCAAATATAGCGTAGCCGGCCGCGTGCGTCCTCTTTGACGCGCGACCAAAAACCGACTGACGGTGGCTCGCGCTGCGAGTTGGCTCGCGCGGTACGCATACCCCAAGAGTGAACGCGTAGCTGCAGGTATGGACTAGGCGTTCCGGATACGCGTAAACTGAGTACGCGTACCAGGGTACGCGCAATCCGTACGCACCTTGACGCGAACTTGACTCGAGCGTGTCTGACAGCGGTAGAGAATACGGAAAGTGTTGTTTTGATCGAAACTTAACTGCAATTGCACTGCAACAGCACTTCTTTAGTTACCTGAATTGCGCTACAGAACTTCGGCAAATATCCTTTCGCCGAAGAACTACAGTCACTGACATAGCTCTTAAAATTTGCAAGTCGAAGTGGCAATTAGGCATGCCACATTGCTTGTAGCTGATATCCGGTGGGGAAGAAAACTCTTCTAGAGTGGCGATCACGAACCGGAAGACGCAGCGTACGGGCAACCGTGTGATGCAAGAGGTGAATCGGATAATATTTTACAGTACTGGTACTGTAATACCATTATTTTGTAGTATTTAATAAATAAAAATATGACTATTCAAAAGTTCCTGTATATGGCCTACTTGAATAAAAAGGTATAAAAATAATACAGGATTATAAAAGTAATTAAATAATTATATTTATGGTCTAATTTAATAAAAAAAAGAAAAAGAACAAGTATAATAAAAATAATAAAGCATTATAAAAGTATTTAAAATTATCTTAAGGGCCTTATCACACTAGCGGTTTGGAAGCGGTTGCGGGGCGGAGCGGCCGCACAGCGAATGCGTTGCGAACACGCCGCGGTTGCGCAGCGAATTCGTTGCGGACGCGCAACGGGATTGCCGCGAACAGCAAAGCGGACGCCATTTTGTACTGCCTCGAACAAACGCCAAAACGTCCGCCCCACCTCAGATCAACGAAAAATTTTTTGTATGAAGACTTTCGAAAAATTCCTCCAGCACTGAAATTTGGCATAATATGATAAGAGTAGGTGATACAGATTATAGATGCATAATCATCCAATTTTTTTTTTTTACCAAAACTTGAATATTGCTTATAACTCTCTGCGAAAAATTCCTCAGCCTAATCTAATAATGGATCTTCCCAAATTCGTCGATGCTTTCGTTTTCGGCGTTTTCGAAGTAATAACGTCAACAGCAATGTTTCTTCGTCGGAATCCATTTTGTTCCTGAGTGTACAAACACGCGACGAAAACGTAACGCATTTGACACGCGTCCGCGACGTGTTCGCGACGGATGCGCGGCGTGTTTGCGACGGATGCGCTGCGCGTCCGCTCCGCCCCGCAGCCGCTTCCAAACCACTAGTATGATAACGGCCTTACTCATAATAATCTAAACTAATATCTAATATTATATTCCTAAATAAAACCATACATACTCCTAGGTATGTATGGTTTTATTTAGGAGGTAGTCTTAATTTTTTTTTTACATTCATATTTATATAAAATAAAACCAGACTGCTTAAAAACTACGTTTTAGTTTTTGTCGAAATCAAAATTTAATCTATTTATAATATTAAAGATAATAAATTGTACTAAAGTACTAAGAATTTTTGAAATTTAAAAATCAATTCATTATATATTTTTTTAATATTGTACAGATATATTATTATACGCATATAATACATGCGTACGATTAAGATATTGTGGTGGAAAGAAAAATTCGACCGCAACAGCCACTGAAGTCCTGCCTACAAGCGTCGAATTCCTCAATCCATTACTACGGCGACGGGGTCGAATTTTACTTTCCACATCTTTGAAATTCGAGATTCGTATTTTACTTGTTTTCGAATGTGTTTAACAGTCTATTGTTATATATTTATTTATTAGAAATACGCTAATTTATTTCTTCATAATGGCTGTCAGCCTCCTCAATCTCCTTCTGACACTGATTTTTAAATAACATATTCACGTAGAATGGGTTGCCCACCTGAAACAGAAGCATATGTTTTTGTTACTGTACCGTCAGCACGAGTTTTCAGTATTTGAGACGTAAAGTAAACTGGAACTTTGACGACTTCAAATTGACAATTTTCAAGGGAAAAATTGGTTCCTTCTTCGCACACCAGAGGCGCTGTACCATATTTTCATACAATAAACGCTGTAAATACTGGAAAAACTCTGTAAAGTAAAATAGAGAAAACTCGTGCTAGGGGTACTGATTAGTGCGGAGTGTTAAAGATGTAATACATTTTCTAAATAGTATACGTATTGTAATAGTAAAATTAATTTGTCTTGATGACGGATAAATCAAAATTTCGTGGGAGACACCCTGGACATCAGTCTACAGCCACAGTAGGCGTGAACCAGCGGACGGCTAGTATTGGGTAGCTCGCCGTCCGGTCAAGGATCGGCCCGATTAACAGTAGTCACCACGACCATAACAATCTGACGAAGGGACAAAAAAACATGGACAAAAACCCTAAAATTGCGTAAAAAATAGTTATAAAATTTGTGTAAACACTCACTTTATGTGTCTGAGGTAGTTCTATAGTGTTCGACTTCACACGGCGGCATTTTTTTGTGAACAATAAGACTAAACCTCCCGAGATAACAGCAACAAGAATTACCACAACTATCACTAAGTCTAGTCTAACTGTTGCGGGTGATTCGTCGTCAGTCTTATTACGCGGTACGGGTGATTCGTCGTCAGTCTTATTACGCGGTGCGGGAGATCCGTCGTCAGTCTTATTACGCGGTACGGGTGATTCGTCGTCAGACTTATTTCGCGGTGCGGGTGATCCGTCGTCAGTCTTATTACGCGGTACCGGTGATTCGTCGTCAGTCTTATTACGCGGTGCGGGAGATCCGTCGTCAGTCTTATTACGCGGTACGGGTGATTCGTCGTCAGACTTATTTCGCGGTGCGGGAGATCCGTCGTCAGTCTTAATACGCGGTACGGGTGATTCGTGGTCAGTCATTTTACCCGAAGCGGGAGATCCGTCGTCAGTCTTATTACGCGGTACGGGTGATTCGTCGTCAGTCTTATTACGCGATGCGGGAGATCCATCGTCAGTCTTTTTACCCGTTACGGGAGATCCTGTGGCATGACTCTTATTACCCAGTACGGGTGGTCCGTCATGAGACTTATTGCTCAACCGCGGTAACTCTGCAACAACAATCAAACACTGTATTTACCTACTTATAAATATATTCATACTTATCTTAGTTTTGAAAACCCAAAAAAAGGACGGGCTCTGCGGGGCTCATATCTCCTAGTGCAAAATTTAAAGGAACCTAACCAAACTTTAGTTCGTCTACGGACGGAAGTAGACGAACTAGAGTCACCGATATAGCCCACCGGAATTGCAAGCTGAAGTGGCAATGGGCAGGGCATATTGCTCGCAGAATAGATGATCGATGGGGTCGAAAAGTGCTAGAGTGGAGACCACGGACTAGCAAGCGCAGCGTAGGTCGGCCACCAACAAGGTGGATAGACGACCTTATAAAGGTCGCCGGAAGACGCTAGATGCAGGTTGCTTCTAACCGGTACATGTGGAGATCAAAAGGGGAGGCTTATGTTCAGCAGTGGACGTCCTACAGCTGAGATGATGATGATGATGATGAACCAAACTGAAATTCGGGGTGCCCAAGAGTTTTTGGCGTTTTTAAGTTTGAAAGTAAACGTCATGCGCACCTCGAGATTCTGTTTGGTTTGGATTCACATATTTCCATATACAAATCCGTTAACATTTTAATTAACTAAATATACAAGGTGTTGATTTGCATCCTATTCATATTCAAGGATGTAATTAAGCTAATGATTCGAATGGTCGAATTTTTCTTTCCATAGAAAATCTTTGGAATTCGCGACGCTTGCATGAATGCGTATTTAAATAAAAAATAAACAAACAAGCTCATTTATTCCGGGTCGAATTAGCTATTCTCTATAAGCCACATTGCAACGCTGGACTCTAACAACGAGCTCGTTCTCGAGACAGCCTTCAGATCTTTCGCCCCGCAGCATGGCCTCGACCAAAACCGGGCGCGAGAGGTCTAAGCCTATCCCCACCGTGAGGACACGGCTGTGCTCTGCCCAAGCGGGACAGTCCTGCGTCGTTATGCTCCACCTTGTCCTCCGGGCGATCCTCGCATTAGTGAAGTGACACCCAGGCGTTTCTTCCCTCCTTATTCGACACAGGTACATCCCTAAACTTCCGTGTACGGTGAGGACCTGCGTCATGCGGTAGGTCAGGACGCCGTGACGCCTATCCAGGCACTCCTCAAAGAAGGGTCTTACCGCCGCGATTGTGGCGTGACCGGCTGTCAGTGTCTTCATGAATAACAATCTTTACTTAGTTTCAGAATTATGTGGAAGCTACGGCAGCGCTGACATGAGGTGTGTTTATAGAGAATAGCACTGTAAGAAACAAATTCGCAACACGCAGTGCGGCAGTCGATCACAAAAAAAGAACGAATTTTGAATTTTAGTATTTATATAGAGCAGTGGTGGTCCAGTTGCATCGGTCCCAACTTACGAGTTGTAGATCGAGGATTCGAACCCACACTGGCGCATTTCAATGTGCAATTTATTTCATCACCACTGCTCTCGAATCTGTGAAGGAAAACATCGTGAGGAAACCGGCATCTCCTCTATCTACCAACCCGCACTGGGCCCGCGTGGTGGAATGACCCACTGTCTCTCACAGAGAGGGCGCTCGTGCCCCAGCAGTGGGAACATTATAGACTGATTATAATATTTATTTGCAGAGAGAAAATTATATTTACCTGGTTGGTTGGTTGTCATCGATTCGTCCGGGTAGTATATTAATAAAAACTTCTGTGTAACAGACCGTGTTATGGTTATATGCGCAGGTGGCACACTCTCGAGCATATTATAAACAATACAACACAACATAGTTCCACTATCCTCCATCTTGAGTTTTATACTTGTTTGGAGCGCTACTGTCTTAATTATTTTATTAACAGTTGTGTTTATAAAACCAACATATGTTTCTGCAAATATGAAGCTTTATTTATTTAGGCCCCTAAATAACACAAAGCAAAAAATCTCCCATCATCTAATTTATTTTAGGCGGATTAATTAGATTTTTCAGTCAAATACCCTTTTAGACATTTTTTTTTATCTTGGAAAAGTCATCAAATGAGTTCTCCCACCCGGGGCAGAGCGGAAGAGACTGTCAGACTCGTACTGACTAAAATCCATTCCCTTTACGTTCCGGGGTCACGGTAATTTTAGACGTAGGGGATTTCTGACGGGCATACGGGCGGCGAGTAAAGGGCAACTAGCCGCCCGGCCATGGACCATGCCCGGGTCGACGGCGCGTCGTGTTCCACGCGCGCCTCAAAGAGCGTCAGCATAATGACGAGGCCCCCTCTCAGAGGGCTAAAGCCTGCCGGGGTCGCGGGTCTTATACCATCACCGTGACCCCGGAACATAAAGGGCTATTGAAGGACACCGTGGATTTTAGTCAGTACAAGTCTGACAGTACCTCTCGCCCTGCCCGGGGTGGGAGGTCTCATTTGATGATTTTACCACGTAAAAAAAAAAGAAAAAAAAAAGGGGATTTCTGAAAAAAAAAAAAGAAAAAAACGATTAAATCTGACAGTGCTGTACTTACTAACGTTCCTTTCTTTGTACTCTTCGCAGCTGAACTTAAAATAATTATCGGTTTCCGTGTAATAACGTATTGTTACATCGCGATTGGATTTACCTGAAACACATGAAAGAAAGTCGTATCAATAACTATTTGATTTTAGATTGCTTTCTCTACCACACTAGAAATTTCTCCTGTTTCGTGGTACGTTTATAAACATAGAAACTCACATACATAGACACCAATATTACGTAACTATCTACTTGTAAATCATTCAAGTAGTTGTTCCGACTGAGGCACGAAACAATATACACGAGCAAAACAAAAGCAGACACTGGATGGCTCGGACGCTCGGTCGTTAGCACGCGGCACCGTGCGCGTTTGCCTCGGCCGAGACACGTCCACACCAACGGAGCTGCTTCGCGCGGAAAATGCCTCACGAGGCTGCGCTCAAAAAAAAATGAAAATTGTTTAGCGTTTAACTAAATACTGAAGTGACATAATTATATACAGAGGATATGGGGGAAATAGTTACTATTTATGTTGCAATCCGAATTAACAATCCCATAGGTAGAGGCGTTCATTTTTAGAAATTAGTGTGTTGTAAAATATTTTTATCAATGCAAATGAAATTGGGAAGTGTGGGCTGGTGACGTCATTACGCCTGTAAAATTGTACCGAAGGCGAGACGTTTTTTTTTTTAAAAGCATTGTAGGTATCTTCGCCAATTTTGTTTTACGTAACGAAAGAAAAAGTTCGATTCGAGTCAAATATATTTTAATATAATAAAAAAAAATGACTCGTATTTTTTATTTGGTCCGTAAACTTTTGGCCGTAAAATAGCCTACGCATTCTGAAATAGTATACACCTAAGTAAAGTATTATATGTATATTGTAGGTACTTACTAATGTCCTTCGCAGTCAGTCTAATTTTGAGTAAATTTATTGCTCTATAATGTAAACTCGTTGCCTCCAGCATAAGCAAGGTATTATTATCGAATATTTCAAAATTAAAATACAGATCGAAAGCTGATATTGCTTTAAACTCGAGTAGAGGCTCTATACTGGTATCTGTGGTGAAAAAAAAATGTTATTATTAAGTTTGTGCAATCAACCATCATGCGTAGCATGGTTAATTTTATCTCTTACCGAGAAAACATTTTTTTTGGACTGAATTTTGCTTTCTGCTTATCAAATTGTAAATATTTTTATGGAAAGAAAAAAAAACGAGTGTGAGAAAGAGACAGAGCTATACAAGCAACGACGATATAATACTAGACTCCGCATGCACGATCTAAGGAACAAAAACTATTCTGTCAACTCGCTGAGGTACTACGTAAGCGAGGGGGACGGGGTACTGCGTTGTGATTGGCTAACTCAAGGTCTGTTTTGTCTCAAGGTATTTACGGCTCACAGGAGTGCTCGAAATAAGACAGATAGAAGACTTTTTTGCCTAATGTGTTGACAGACATCGGTCTCCCGTTATTAGGAGTCTAGTAATACATATATCGTCATTGGTCTGAGCTGACCCATTAAGCGAGCTTGCGGATGACGCGATGCGACGCAACTCGATCGATTTCAACTACAAGTGAAGATCATCCTTACCACTACGACATATGACATAAAACGTGCGGTTATCTACAGACGGATGAAAACACGCTCGCCATGACGACGTAGGTAGGTAAGTCAGTCGAATTGAATCATTATTCATCTATTTTTACATCGATCAAAAATGGATTAATTGGTGTACTGACACCCTTACTTACTCTCTTCAGAGATTTGATATAGCACGATGCTATTATCCTTCATGACGTTATCTTGTACAAACGTACAAACATATTGTGAATTTTCTTTGTTACACTTTAAATAATTGTCAGTAGATACTTGCTGATCTGAAACTATTAAGAATAGGTTTTAGTGTTGTGTTGGCCTCCTTTAATGAGATAATAAAAAAAATATTATGGCGGTTGGTGGTATTCTGTGAATATATGCAAATGTTAGTTAATACCTACACTTTATTATACACCAAAATTGTTACAAAAAACGGTTTTACAATCTTTCTATTGTTACAAAGGCGTTCTTATCGCTGACAGCGATATGTTTATAAGGACTTTCTTTTCCTTCATTAGTCTAGTGAAGGTAACCTGTTTTTCGACTGGCCTGTTGGTGTAGTGGATAGTGACCCTGACTGCTATCGCGAGGTTGTGGGTTCGATTCCCACCCAAGACAAATGCTTGTGTGATGAGCATGATCATTTGTTCTCTGTCTGGGTGTAATTTATCTATAATATGTATGTATTTATAAATATAGATATAAGTACGTTTACCAGTTGTGTACTGCTCTTAACACAAGCTCTGCTTAGCTTGGGACTAGATGGCGTTGTGTGATAGTTGTGGAATATATTATTTTGGAATATTGTTTTGATATTCCCACCACCGCGAGAGACTTTTGGTTCTATGAAAGCCCCATCAGTTTGCTGACAGGTCCTTCAGGCATGCGTGGAACACTATGCGATCCGGTCTCCAATGCTATTCTCTATAAACACAGCCTTACAACAGCGCGGCTGCAGCGCCCACGCCACACTGGCACTAAAGTTTGCTTCACACTGAGCCACTGACAGCGGTACTAGCGATCACCGCTCGCGCAGCTCGATAGGACCATCTCAAAGCTTCCCGTCGAATAACATATCGTAGAGAGCAGAGATGAGATTTCTTATGTAGAATGCATAGCTGATCCTTGATCGGACGGCGAGCTACCCATTAGTCTTACGCAAGCCCGGGCCAACAATGGCCTGAAATCGTGATCGACCATTAAAAAACACATTTGCTGTCTTATTCTGCTTTTTTAATAATCGTTGACATTAGAAACAACAGAAATACACCTTCTGTGAAAACAACTCACTGACTTACTGTCACAGTTCATGAGAAACAGGCTGGTGACATATGGACAGACAGACGGACAGCGAAGTCTTAGTAATAGGGTCAAGTTTAACCATTTAGGTACAGAACCTTTAAAAACGCACTTTGAAATAAAATAAGTGACTTATTTTATTTCAAAAAAATTCTATGGAAAGAAAAATTCGACCGCAAATAGAATTCGAATTCTCAATCTCCGGATTCAATAAACACAACACTCTTACCAACCTTATAATATAAAAAATAAACTTATTGATTTTGCAAAATATAAAATATGCACATAATTATATGAATGTTACTGGAAACATATTAATAAGAATTGGCTATAATTACGAGGCTAATAAAACTATGAAATGTGTAAAAAATAAGTCTTACTTGTTCAGTTTTTTTTATCGTAAAATTATCAAATGAGTCCTCCCACCCCGGGCAGGGCGGAAGGGACTGTCAGACTTGTACAGACAAAAATCCACGGTGTCCTTCAATAGCCCTTTATGTTCCGGGGTCACGGTGATGGAAATAAGTCCCGCGACCCCGGCAGGCTTTGGCCCTCTGTGAGGGGGCCCCGTCATTTTGCTGATGCTCTGGGCATGGTCATGGTCGAACAGAGAGTTGCCCTTCACTCGCTGTACGCATGCCCGCGCCTATGGTGGCCAGAGGTCGTCTGCCGACGTCCGACGCCGTGGGTGCCGACGTCCGACGCCGTGGGTTTACGTGTTAGGTTAGACATAAGTTTCTTTTAAACGCTGCAAAAGAACCTAACCAAAGGTTTTACACATTTCCAGGCGATCTTAGAAATTACATACATTTCCGACGAATTATATACATTAACATAATAATGTATGTACATATTTTAATAACCTTAATATAATTATATTTACTTTAAAAAAAACATTTTCGTCATAAATAAATCTTCTAATATTGAAATATTTACCTTCACATGCTTTACTGAGGTCCACTTCCATTTTGCAAACGTTTGGCGCAAAACAATGACCATCCCTGGCTGAAAATATAACAAAACATAGTTTTAATGATTATATATTACTTCGAGCCAGATACTGGCCATATTATTATTATTTATGAGGTTTTTATCATGGTAAAATCATCAAATGAGTCTTCCAATCATGGGCGGAATGGTACTGTCAGATTACTGCTGACTAAAATCCACGGTGACTTTAATAGCCCTTTACGTTTCAAGGCCACGGAGACGACGCTTCGCGCGTCGTCGAGCCGGGAATGGTTCATTATCAGACGGCGAGTCGCCCGACGGTGATATCATAAGGCGGACGCTGCCCTCTCCCTCACGCATCTCTCTTTCACTATAGTCCCCGCCAGAGAAGTCTGGAATAAAGGTCAGTGATCCTAATAATGTATGATTGGAATTTCATAATACCATCGTTCGATTTTCAAAATAAAATATAAGTTAAGGAAGGGTCAAAGTCGCCTACTTACCACGAAGCGTTTAATTGATCGTGTTACGAGTCGACACTTTCTTTTCATTTTTTCTTATCGTTTTGTAATGTTGGAATACATTGGTACACGGGGTCAATAAATTTTATTCCAGACTTATTTGGCAGATACTATATCATAACTGCGTAACAGAAGGAAGCAGACCGCTTCCCATCCCGTCACGCCCCGCAGCATGGTCTCGACCAACGCCGGGCGCGAGGACACTTAACCACAGATTACTTAACTTGCTTCACCGTTCTCACATAATGTTCTATATATCTAGATCAGCCATACTCAACCTTTTGTTTAAAGGGGCCACAAACACGTTTCAGTCATGGTGTCGAGGGCCGTAAGCAAAAATTATTTAGGTATTAATTAAAACATAATTGCAAGTTACCGACGTATTTACTTTCATCATCATCATCTCAGCCATAGGACGTCCACTGCTGAACATAGGCCTCCCCTTTTGATCTCCACATATACCGGTTGGAAGCGACCTGCATCCAGCGTCTTCATAAGGTCGTCTGTCCACCTTGTTGGTGGGCGGCCTACGTTGCGTTTGCTTGTATTTACTTTATTAATGAATTTTTTTTTAGGTTTACAATTTTGTAACTTCAGATGGGCCAATAACAAAGGCCCGGCGGGCCGCAGGTTGAGTATAGCTGATCTAGATGAATATAATGTAATAAAGGTTTTGTTGTGGTTTTGTTATAATTTTGGCTAACTTGGAATCTGGACAAAGATCACGGCTCTAATAATATATATAATAAATTAACTTACCATATTTCTTATAATCATAATATTCATAATTGTAGTATATCCTTTTATTTTGTGTTGTATCCCAGTAATAGTTGCCCCTATAAACATCATAGATTTTTCTTCCTTCCATTATTTGGGATTTATAACATAATCCTGTTCGATTATATAATGCTACATCAAACCAAGTTTGGGAATATTTCAAAGTTTCATGAATTATAAATTCACTTTCTCTTGTCTTTTCGTCTACATTTACATCTGCTGGTGTCACAGTAGGCCCTGAAAGGATTTGAAAGTATATGTATATTAGTGGCCTTTAGATTGAGCGCACGTTTGGCCCTTTAGTCATTATTTTACTGGCGGGTCCTGTCCAGTCGAGGTCCTTGATTATAAATGGTGAGCTACTGATTATTCACCAACGTAAACTCACGCCTTTGGTGATCAAAAATCGCTTCACGACGTCTGACGCTCATGACGTACCAGGACGCGCGTGATGACAGGGTTGTGAGGTGGAGGATGTCCTCTACCTCATGTGATCCACGACCTCCTTCACTAAGTACCTATTACTGTTTCGCAGAGGGCTGCTCGTTTCATTAGTGCTTGCTTCGTAACATAATCTTAATGAGTGCCGAGAACGGCCGTTTTTCCATACAAACGTTTGCTCCCTGTTTGCTCCTGTTTGCTCCCTGGATAATGCCAGTAGAGCAATAAATTTTAGAAAAAATCTATGGCCACTATTGGCATGTCTCTATTTATTTTTCCTTTTTCCATAAATTAATTATTAAAAGAGATATGAACATTAAAAATCCTAAAACATTGGCCAGATTTCAGATTTGACGAAATTATATAAAAAAGGAAAACATAGGAACACGACCAAAGCCTTTCTTTACTAAGAAAAAAGTAGTTAAATCGTTTAAGTTTTGGAGTAGTAACTAGGAGACTACGAATCGTTGATTTTGTGCTCATTTATTAATAGGTATTTTTGGTCCAAGCTGCAGTTGTCTCTATCGCGCTCTGTAATTCTGTCATTCGGCACTGCGCAACAGCACCTAATAAATTTTACAAATACCTATTAAGTATTCAATTCTCTAGCCCTTGCGGTTTCCTCTTAAAATCTCCCATATCAATGCGACGGGGTCTCCGCTGAATAAAAATAAATTTCCCAAAAAAATATAAAGATAACTCAAATATAGATACTAAATAAAATATTGACCTGGATTATAATAATAATTCTCATACGTGTTTCGGGTGATGGTCAAGCGAGTCACGCTTGTTTGAATATTCTTGAGTTTGACGTCCAGATTTAGTATAGAGTTAGATTCGCTATTGTAACCAAAACAAAATGGAGACAATACTGTCTTAGGTACATCTGAAACAATGAGAAAGTATTTATACAAAACATTTAATACTTAACACTATTTTTTTACGTGGTAAAATCGTCAAATGAGTCCCTCCACCCAGGCCAGGGACTGTCAGATTTGTACTGACCAACATCCACGATGTCCTTCAATAGCCCTTTACTTACGTTTCAGGGTGACGGTACCGGGCACGCCGCAATAGCGGCGATAAGACCCCTCTTTGAGGAGTGGCTGGAGAGACGTCATGGCGTCCTGTCCTACCGCATGACGCAGGTCCTCACCGGACACGGATGTTTCGGGAGGTACCTGTGTCTGATGAGAAAGGAGGAAACGCCTGGGTGTCAACACTGCGTAGATCGCCCGGAGGACACAGTCGAGCATACGGTGCAGGATTGCCCCGCTCGGGCGGAGCACCGACGTGTCCTCACGGCGGCGATAGGCGGAGACCTCTCGCGCCCGGCATTGGTTGCGGCCATGCTGCGGAGCGAGACGGAGTGGGAAGCGGTCGCCTCCTTCTGCGAAGCAGTCATGCTCGCGAAGGAGGAGGCGGGCCGCGTGAGAGAGAGGACAAGGTTCTCCCTCCGCCCCACCCGCGGTGGTGTACGCCCACGGCGTCGGACGTCGCAAGACGATCTCCGGCCACCGTAGGCGCGGGCATGCGGGCGGCGAGTAAAGGGCAACTCGCCGCCCGACCATGGACCATGCCCGGGTCGACGGCGCGTCGTGTTCCACGCGCGCCTCAAAGAGCGTCAGCATAATGACGAGGCCCCCTCTCAGAGGGCTAAAGCCTGCCGGCGTCGCGGGTCTTATACCATCACCGTGACCCCGGAACATAAAGGGCTATTGAAGGACACCGTGGATTTTAGTCAGTACAAGTCTGACAGTACCTCTCGCCCTGCCCGGGGTGGGAGGTCTCATTTGATGATTTTACCACGTAAAAAAAAAAAAAAAAAGGGTGACGGTACCCGATAGTTCCGCGACCAAGTATTAACACCTGACTCGCCAATTGTAAAGTTTTCTATAGATCTGCCCAAGGGGGGCAAGTCTTCACCGTTTTCTCAACCATGTCCTACAGGCGATCTGCACAGTGGTGAAACCCATGCGTTTCTTCCCACCCAATTTGACACTACTACCTACTGAAACAATCGTTTATAGTCTGGGTAGCCTGCGACAGGTGGAATGTGAGGACGTTGTGGGGCAAAGAGTCTGTCGTTTCATGAGTTTCTTGCCCGTTCTTCTCCATAGAGATCTACTTCTTGGAATGGGCATCTACGGTACTTTTACAATTTTTATGTCTTTTGACTGGGACTGTAGCACCATAACTTTGAGTAGGTATTTATATTTTTTATGTCTTTGTCAAGTCAAAAGTGCCTGTAACTGGTCTACTTGAAATAAATGATGTTGATTTTGATTGCGGCGTGCTCGTAATACCGGTATTCCTAATGTCTTCCGCTGACTTTGTTCCATCTATTACAGAGTAATCAAACTGCTAAAGCCACACTTTGGTGGGTTTCTGTCGTAAATAACTAACAATAAGCACTTTATGATGGAGAGGTGGAAGTTTTTCGAAAAATAGAAAAGTTCTATATCTTCAAAACCATTAAGTTATATGTCAGATTGGACCCCATGTTGTCGGGATTAAAATTGTTGCAAATAAGATCTAGTACTTATCACTTCAAGGAATGCACCCAATTACAAATCACTTTATATTATATCGTTATATACATATTGTAAACCTGAAGAGTATGTTTGGTTGAACGCGCTTATCTCCGGAACTACTAGTTCGAATTCAAAATAAAATTTATATTGTATAGTCTATTTATCGAGGAACGCTATAGACTATATTACATCACGCTATGACCAATAGGAGGTGATCAGCGGGGATGTAACTATGAAGACTAGCTAGACAATAATAATTTACTTAATAACTTACTGAAAGGGTTATCACTAGTCGAGACATAGCTCAGCAGCACAGCCAGCATGTATCCAACGCTGCTTGTGATGGAATACATTGTACATGATATTCTAAAAACACTTCAAATCACTTGTATTGTTCTAATTATAACATTACTTATTAAATATGTGACTCAATCGACTGCGGTGACATGTGAAATGATATACATTTAGGGAAAACGATCACTGACACAATGTTGGATGTATTAATATAATATTATTATTATCATACTGTAAATTTCCCTCTAATGATTTGAACGAAGTACTTTCCTCATACAAAATAATATGTGTTACTTGTGGCAAAGATAATTTATGATACTATTGTACTTGTGGTAATCGAAACCCGCAAAATTTCTTATTATTTTATTTTCGAATCATATTTAGTCTAGATTTTCAAGGTACATTGCTTTTACATTATTTATTTCAAATGATGAAAAAAAATATCGTAAAACATTTTTAAAAGAGTACCTAAGTATGGAGTTTCTTGCCCATTCTTCTTCATACAACCTACCTTTGCGAATGAGTGTAGAATCATTCCCATCCCATCCCATTTCTTTAATTTAAATTTATGCGACGTTTAAAAGTCTCTTTGATGGCCTAATTGAAATAAATGATTTGACTTTGACTTTGAAAAACGAAAAAGAAACCCCAATAGTACCTACTTTCTGCCCGACCCGGTAATCTATCCCAGGAGCCCCACGCTCAGCGAATACCACGATACCAAATTGTATAAACGAGAGGCAATCATTCATACCCCTCTGAACGATGCCGCAATAATGAAGAGGTAAATATGTATGGGGCATTAAACAAAGCCACTACAGGTTTTGTAATTCCATTTATAACGTAACAGGCTATTGAAGTCAGTTCAAGACCCTCCTCCTGCGAAGCACTAATGCTCGTAAAGGAGGAGGCGGGCCGCGAGGGAGGGGAGAATAGCGTCTCCCTCCGCCCCTGCATTGATAGACGCCCACTGCGTCGGACGTCGCAAGACGATCACCGGCCACCGTAGGCACGGGCATGCGGGCAGCGAGTAAAGGGGACCATGCCCGGGTCGACGGCGCATGTGTTCCACGCGCGCCTCAAAGGGCGTCAGCATTATGACGGGCCCCCCTCTCAAAGGGCCAAAGCCTGCCGAGGTCGCGGGACTTATTCCATCACCCGTGACCGTTTCCGTGACCCCGGAACATACAGGGCTATTAAAGGACACCGTGGATTTTAGTCAGTATGAGTCTGACAGTCCCTCCTGCCCTGCCCGGGGTGGGAGGACTCATTTGATGATTTTAACACGCTAAAAAAAAGTCGGTACAAGACTGAGAGTCCCTTCCATAGATATATTAAAGAAGGAGACATGACGTGGAGTTCAAAATGTAGATATAGAAAACCGGTGAAGCCACAATTGCCCCTCCATAACGCTAATATTGCGCACCAATGACGGTATATTGCTACACGCCTAATAACAGGCGACCGATGTCTGTCAACACATTAGGCAAAGAAGTCTTAATTCGACCACTCCTGTGAGCCGTAAACATACCTTGAGACAGAACAGACCTTGAGTTAGCCAATCACAACGCAGTACCCCGTCCCCCTCGCTTACGTAGTACCTCATCGAGTTGACAGAATAGTTTTTGTTCCTTAGATCGTGCATGCGGAGTCTAGTAATATACCGTCGTTGTTGCGCACACAGTTCTATCAAAACAATACTACGAACAAGTGCACACACGCGCCATCGATAACTCAGTCATTTAAATATACACCTAATTCTTCCGCCTGTTCCGCCCTGGGCGTTGTCCTCCACCGTGTCCTCCGGGCGATCCTCGCAGTGGTGACACCCAGGCGTTTCTTCCCTCCCTATCTGACACAGGTACCTCCGAAACTTCCGTGTCTGTTAAAGACCTGCGTCATGCGATAGGTCAGGACGGCGTGACGCCTATCTACGCACTCCTCAAAGAGGGGACTTACCTTAATTCACGTAGTTGGATTCAAATATCAAATTGAATCCGCGACACACAGCGTAGCAGTCAATCATACAGCCATTGCGCCTACTACGCACTTTTAACATTTTAAGATATTTTCCTCAACGGATTGACAAACAAGAGATGATTCACTGACTCTCAGTAGATATAACTTTTAGAGGACATTATGTTTATTACAGTTCATTGTTCTTTAGACTACACAATGCTTAGTGGGATATTTATATTAGTTATTTTATTACATAATTCTGATGCAGACATCCAAATATCTGGTGAGTTCTTAAGATTATTATTAATTGTAAAGTACTAACGAAGATATGACCGTGTTACAGTAATGCTAAAACATCGAGTCTCATTTTCCGAAATTATAATACTGAATCGAAATAAACAAAGAAGTATAAACGACATAATATCCTAATGCATGAAGCATGCATGAAGACAAAAAAAAATGTTTTCTTCAAGGTAAACACTGCATTTTTGTCCGTCACTTTAATTAAAATTACATATTGGTAAATAAACTAAATACTAACTTATAAAAACTACAAATAAACACGATTAAAAACTACCATATACTATATAAAAAAAAAATTAAACCTAAATATATACAACACAACAAAAAACTGTACATAAACTAAAAACTAAATTAAAATATTACATGGCATCGAAAAATTCATCCTCAACGCTGTCAGCCGGTAATGTGCCCAAGAGACTGGCGGCGTTACCTCTTTGTATAGCTATAAGCTTAGCCTCTGACTTAGGTAAAAGCCAGCTTTTGGGTCAAGTTAATTCTTCAAGGCTAAGTGGAAACCTTGAAACCTTTTTCAGAATCTAGTGATTTGGCACGCGACGATGGGAAGAGACCCGATGGTATGTCCATAATGCCATGGAAGCTGGGTAGGCCTTTGGTGTGGAATGCAACATGTGTCGACACCCTTGCGCCATCCCATCTTCCTAGTTCAGCGTGTTGTGCTGGCGCTGCTGCTGCATGTGCTGAAAACTCCAAGCGGCGCAAATACATTGGCCTAGCTAGTAGCTATGTATTTGAGCCGTTTGGGGTTGAAACTCTGAGGCCATGGGGTCCGAGTGCCCACAACGTTTTTAAAGATATCGCCAGGCGTTTAGTCGACTCTTCAGGTGACCAGAGGGCTGGCCTATTCCTTGGGCAACGAATTAGCATTGCCATACAACGTGGCAATGCTGCCAGCGTTCTGGGCACTGTTCCCGTTGCCAGCGATGTGGATGTATTCTTTGACGCCCTATGAATGTTTTCTCTTCTTCTTGTATATATTACTAGTATATTTATAGTTTGTAAATTAAATAGATTTCATTGAATAATAAATTTCAGTTAATACCAGGCTAAGTTTTCTTGTTTATATGACTCATATTTCGGCAAATAACTCTGACTCCGCTTTAGGACATTATGACACGGACATGGTCCATGTTGAGTCAACAACCAACCCGCACTGGGCCCGCGTGGTGGATTACGTCCCACTCCATCTCACAGAGAGGTCTGTGTCCTAGCAGTGGGAACATTATAGGCTGATGATGATGGTTCAAATCCGAACGGCGACTCACCCATTAGGTCACGTTCGTCCCGCGACCCCTACAGGTTTTTTATCCTCTAAAGGGGGGAGGGGGGACGGACATTATGATGGGGCCCATCATAATGCTCTAGCAGATAATACTAACGCGCGATCGACCAGGGCATGGTCCATGGTCGTACAGCAAGTCGCCCATACTTGCCGCGCCTACGGTGGCCGGAGATCGTCTGCCAACGTCCGTCGCCGTAGGCATCAACCCAACGACGATATATTACTAGACACCGCATGCACGATATAAGGAACAAAAACTGTTCTGTCAACTCGCTGAGGTACTACGAAAGCGAGGGGGACGGGGTACTGCGTTGTGATTGATTGGCTAACTCACGGTCTGTTCTATGTCAAGGTATGTTTACGGCTCACAGGAGTGGTCGAAATAAGACGGATATAAGACTTTTTTGCCTAATGTGTTGACTGAAATCAGTCGCCTGTAATTAGGAGTCTAGTAATATATCGTCGTTGTTTTATGCTAACTGGTAGAATTTTACAAATTCTGAATAACTTATTATGTTTGCAGTAACACAAATGATTGTGGAGGATGTGAAGATCTTTAAATGTAGATGTGATTTGAACTCGGGGTACCGTGGACTGATCGAGACGTTCCATGATTGGAAGCACGTTTACGTTGAAAGTACTGGTGAGTTGCCGCCTCCTTCATATTAATAAGTAGGGGTGCACAGCTGAAACGGTCGCCTCCTTCTGCGAAGTAGTCGTGCTAGCGAAGGAGGAAGCGGGGCGTGTTGACGGACAGCATTTATATCACGACCCAGCCGATGCAGGAGACACCCATGTGTTCGAACGTCGCGAGGCGCATGGCCGGGGTCGACGACGCGTTGTTTATTTACACGCGCCTTAAAAAGCTGTCAGCAATCTTATTCAAATTAATTTTCAATTGAAGTTTGCATGGTAATGTTCATCATAATGTTTTTTTTAGTTTCATCAGTCTCTTATTTTAGAAGTTACAGGGGGGGGGACCAAAATTTAACCACTTTAGAAGTGTCTCTCGCGGAATCTGTACAGTTTAGAAAAAAAAATGATATTAGTAACCTTCACATCGAGTC
>JAPNUC010000054.1:0-49616 GCA_028554685.1 Agrotis ipsilon | reverse complement strand
CGTCCCCGATTTTGGGAAATTTCTTTAGTGGCACATCTTTAGAGTCGTTTGGTATCAACTCTACGTCTGATTTTCTTGTGGTTTTATGGTATCCCGGTTTAGTTTTTTTACTTGACTTGCTTTAGGAAGAGACTTCTAGTTCTCCGTGTTTGTTCAAGCAAGGACTTGTAATAATCATTTTCGGATTTTGCATTGGATTTTTGAGATAACTCGTCAGTTGGATTTGTGTTGAACCAGTATTTTGAGAATTCAAATTCTTATTTTCGCTTGTCGACTTTTCGAAAGTCTGTTTAAATATTCTGATAGTGACTTTGGAAAGATTCTGTAATTCTGTGTCTTGAAGAATAATTCGCTTTCGTTTCACGCGGAGGTAAGGTCGAACGGCCTAAAAGAAAAAAAAAAGAGTATAACAATCATGGAAATATAAAATTTGAACCAGGAATGGGTAGAAAATACTTTTTAAAGGAAAAATCGACTGAAAATGTCCTGTAAGATAGTCGGAAAAGACCAATCTAATAAATTAAAAACAAAAACGATGTCCGGAAACGGAAATCTAAAAAATACAACATTCATGGGTTCAATTTAATTCGCTAAGTTAAAGAAAAAAAAATTCTAACCAATTTTACACTTAGTAAAAAAAATTGGCCTACCTTACAGACATTTTTTTTTTTATTTTGCTTTTCTACTCTTTCGACAATGTCCAGTCACAATATGATCTTCGCTCTACAACACGGTTTGTCTATGACCGTTTTGGAAGTTTGCGCGTTTGAAAATCCAATTTCAAATCAAAATTTTTATTTTTTGGTAAAAATAAAAAAAATGCAAAGTAAAAGAAAAAATAAAAACCAGCAAGTGACGCGCGGGAAGTCACATTGCCAACAAACATTCGTTATTTAAATAATAAAGAAATTAACACATAATAATTTTCTTTTTTCTTTGGTTATATTATTATATTACTTACCAGATTGGTTGTCCAAGCGAACTGCCCCCGGCTTCCCTGGTTCATCGTCCTGAAATATTAAAAAAATAACCCATTTCAGAAGAAACTTTATTCGTTCATGAGTTTTTGTAAATTAGAAGCCGTTATTTACTGATAGAAAGTTTTAGAACGTAGAGAAGAGGGAGTCTTTTCCTGCTGTGTAGATCAACTACAAACATCGTAGACTTTGTCTCTGTCACCTATGACATAGACTAGAGTTGAATAGGAAACTATTAAGGTATATACGAAGATTTGTAAGTTAATGCAAGCGCACACACAGTCTGTGTATCGGTGTATGCCTGTTTGGGTTGTCAATGTGTAAAGTCTGTCGCAAGAATGACCGGTTGTCGTGTTAGCGCTGTTAAAAAACTTTCTGTACTATGTCTATTAGAAGAAACGTGTTATATGCTTAAAACCCTGTAATGTAGTCAGGTCCTAACATAAACAGTATATCACAAATAATATTGGCATATATTATTGTGTTAATAAATAAATAAATAACGGAATGCATTCCTCCTACATCCTATATTTCACGCTGTCATCGGAAACGCTCCCCAAATTCCCCAACGTTCGTTCCCCTCCCCGCCTCAATCCATAGGTGCTCAAGGTTTACGAAGCGTTTCTCTTGTTAATACGACTCTCCTCCTGCATAAGGCCTCATTTCCTGGATTCGTCCTAAAAGCCCAATAACTATCCCCATATATTATCAAATCTACTCTCCGCATTGGTCAACTACTCTCCTTTTGCGGAATTCCCCATTTTATCGTCTGAATTCCTGCCTCCTAAAATCAACATACCATCCCCATATTTTAATCAAATCTATTTCTAAGTTGTTCAACTACTACTCCCTCCTGCAGAATTCCGCATTTATATTCTGGATTTCTCCTAAATCCCAATAACTCCTCCCCATATTTATCAAATCTACTCGTTCCACTGATTGCCGCAAGTACTCTCCAGGGGCAACATCCCCATGTATCTCTGATTCCTCAAAAATCGGCGGCAATAATCTCCTCCAAAATATCCCAATTACTCCGCAATTTACTGATTTTTAGACTCTTTCTTCCCTTCCTCCTCATTAAACTCCAATTATCTTGTCGAGCTCCCCGTAGTACAGTCAGTCCTCTTCGAGGTCCCCCCCCCCCCCCCCCTCCTCCTTGATTTCCGCATCTCCGGGTCCTCCGACTCCGGCTTCTTAGTGCCATTGGGTGTTTGTCGTGTTGTTGTTGTTTGTTGTTTGCTGGGGTTGGTGGGTTGTTTGGGCCTGGAAATTAAAGAGGACATATTGTGAAAGCAAACGTAAATAAAAATCTGTTTTTTTTTTTGGTAATCCGGTTTTTTTTTCATGGCCTTTGTATTTATCCATTCTAGAATATTCACAGGTAGGTATATTATTATAAGTTAGAACCTATGTTTGCATTTGCGACGGTCCTATAAGTGAACCGGAACCCGAATGGAAAGGGCTTTTGAAGAAACCGTAAGATTCTAGTCAGTACAAGTCTGACAGTATAAGGACTAATTTGATGATTTTACTACTACGTGAAAAAAAAGAACTCTCTAATAGGCAAAAGCACTTGTGGGACCATCTTGATAAATCAACAGCTGTCTCAACGACGAGAGATTACTAGACTCCCATGCCACGATCTAGGAACAAAAACTATTCTGTCAACTCGCTGAGGTACTACGGAGCGAGGGGACGGGGTAACTGCGTTGTGATTGGCACTCAAGGTCTGTTCTGTCTCAAGGTAATGTTTACGGACGGCTCACAGGAAGTGGTCGAAATAAGACGGATATGAAGAACTTTTTTGCCTAATGTGTTTGACGACATCGGTCGCCTGTTATTAGGAGTCTAGATATTCGTCGTTGGCTGTAAATTATGAATCTTACCGTTCATAGCGTTGTTCTCTGCCGCGTTGGCGACGAG
This sequence comes from Agrotis ipsilon, assembly GCA_028554685.1. Lineage (NCBI taxonomy): Eukaryota > Metazoa > Arthropoda > Insecta > Lepidoptera > Noctuidae > Agrotis > Agrotis ipsilon. Next base: position 46,716 of record JAPNUC010000054.1, on the reverse strand, counting down.
CGCCTCCTCGCTGGCGACCGTAAAGTCCGTGGTGTCCGGCCTTGCCCAGCTTGATGTCAGGTTTGACGTGTCACTGGAACATATCCTGGGAAAAAGAAAGAAAAGACCTACTAATATTCATCATGATCTCAGCCATAATGTTTCACTGCTGAGCAAACAGTCGCGCGCTCTCTGAGAGAGGGGTGGGGGCCATAATCCACCACGCGGGCCCAGTCGGGTTGGTAGATGTCAGCATATCTTCGAATGTTTGGTTCTGGACATGCTGTGAGTCTTCACGATGTTTTCCTTTACCGTTTTGAGACTCTCTACTATATTTCTTCTAACTAATTAGGCTGAAATATTATTTTGGTTAGAACTAAACAAGTAAAAGCTGTTCTTATAAGTAAAAAAGGTGGCGAATACGTTATCAGGCGCTTCAGAAAGTGACACGCTCAATCTGGTCAATTGACAAACCTGACTATGGTTGTCTCGTGTTTCACTTGCGATTTGGGCCATCCTAACTTTAGCGACTAATCGTGATGTAGTGTGGGCTATTGCAATATTGAGTTTTATTCATAGGTGGTGGCGTTAGTGTGTGGCCGTTTTTTGAGATAGAATGTCGTGTAGGTAACGTATAATAGCAACAAATATCATCGTTGGGCCCCTAAGATGTAAAATTCCAATCGACAGGCCCTGTTGGTCTGTGGTTAGTGAGCCCCTGACTGCTATGCCGGAGGTCGTTGGTGCGATTCCTATCTCAACAAATGTTTTGTGTAATGAAACGATCATTTGTGTATGTGTCTGGGTGTAATGATCTATAATATGAATGGTATTTAAAATATGTAAGTAGGTGTTATTCAGTTATCTAGTACCATAACACAAACCGACTTAGCTTGGGACTAATGGCGTTGTTGTGATAGTGTGGAATATTATTATTAGAGGGGTGGGCTACGCTCTGATCTGCAAGCGCCTCACTGACTGTGAGTAGACCTGGGCACTCATTCTGGGTGGACATTCAACCTCCCCTTGTACATGAAAGTCCACCAAGGCCTGCATCTCGCTGAACCTGCAACCAGATGAAGGAATAATTTATACTCTCTCTCTCTATTTATAATAGGTTGTTATTTTTTTTTATCGTGCTTAACTCATCAAATTGAGTCCTTCCCACCCAGGAGCGGAGTAGGAGGACCTGGCAAGACTTGTATTGACTAAGCCCAGGTGTCCTGCATAAGCCCGTAACGATCCAAGGTCAACAGTAGCTGTTTTAGTTTCATGACCCCGCAGGCTTGAGCCCCTTAGAAGCGCGTGGAACACATGATGCATGATCTATGGTCGGACAGTGAATCCCCCATTACTCGCCGCCCGTATGCACCTGCGGTAGCCGGAGATCGTCCTGCGACGTCCGTCCCGTGGGCGTTACCACTTGATACTCGATGGGTTTAGGAAAAGAACTGTATTGCCATAATGGTTGACAGCTAGCTTGTAGTTGGTGCGTTCAGATGTCAATAGCGGTCATTGACCTTTTATCTAAGTAAGTCCTCGTATAATGACATAAGAAAAAATGTAACATTTTCGGTGATATAATAGTGTTTACTTGTGAGTCTTAATATAAAAATCTTAGGTATAGGTGAAATATTTGTTACAGTTTGATATCTTAATGATACGTAGAGATACTTCGAATTTTTCGGTAATGTTATAAAAATGCTAATTTTAAGCTTATGTCATCCTACGAGGACTTCGTGGTAGGGTCAATGTCCGCTGGTAGCATTTTAAACCGGCCGAAAACGATAGGTGTTTTGGTTACTCACGCGCATATCCATCAGTGAAGCAAGATGGGATGGTGCAGGGATTCTGTAGCAGAGTCCGCTCGAAGGTAGGGCGGAGCAAAGCCGACAGCACTATTTGTGACATCGCAGCTGGACGAGACTCGCAAACGCGGGGAGGTCAGTCCGCAACTGTTCTGTGAGGAGCAGGCGGGGGAATACCGCCTGGAATAAGACAGGAGGAATAAAGGTTATTGGAACTGTTAGCTACTTATCTCACTGTGGCAGAGACCTCTCTCCAGTTTTCTGCGATCTAGAGGCCAAGTGACCACTGGTGGACTTAACATGGACGTTTATCAAAACGTGAGGTCTAAGGCTAGATGGGAAAGGGCAGAGCATTGAGGTATAAAAACCCAAGATGACAGTTTACGGAATAAAGTAACGCACTAAGTGGGCCCCCCGAACGAAACTCTATTTCTGTCTGTTTCTATCAGCTACAATCATAATTTGCAAGTTCAACCTTACTTCAAGACTCAGGACTCAACAAAGTGGTTATTTTGGCCCAGAGCTCATTGGCAGAAAAAAGGTTACATTTAAAGAACACTGGCTTCACCACAGCGCTGTTGCCGAACATAAATTCTAAAACCAGAGTAATTTCCATTGTGGTAAAGAGATAGAGCATAAAAGTTGCAGCGCCATCTCGTTCCCACACGGAAATTACTCTCGTAGAACTAAAAGGAATTAGGACATAATGGTGACCAATTGACACTATGAGGTCCACATGACTCACTATGGCCCAGTGTCTAATAGAGAGGAAAAAAATTCAAAAAGTCCATCATCTTTAGGCCGTGGACACGTTCATAAGCAGTTTAGAAGATTCTTAACGGTAATGAAACAATAAAAATACAAAATAAAAACTTACCTGTAAATTAGTATGATAGGATTCCACGCACATCAAAAATTGCGGGGAGGCAACGCCTCATTCCGTCCCAAAAGGTGAAGCTTTTACAAAACTATCTTAACATAAATCTTTGGCCAATCACGTCACGTTCTTTTTTCAAAAAAAATTGCACAAAACCGGTTCTTTTAATTCCTAAGTCAAAAATTTGCACAGTTTCAAAAAACCTTGTTCCCACCAAAATCGTTTATCACAAGTGCTTTCTTTTTGAAGAATAGGTCTAATTCTAAGTAAAAAATATTTTTTTCTTTTGTTTGCTAATTTTATTAAGTACGATGATACTCTTTTCGTTTTTTTTTTTGAATTTAATAAAACGTTTCTAGACCTAGACTGTATATTGGTTTAGGTTTGAATACTGGAAACCTGTATATATACCGGGAAGACAAAAAATATTATTAATAAAATTGGGTAATTAAATGTTACGGAGACCTAAGTAAACACTTCAAATACTACACGACCAACTACCTTGGTATTGCTTTTAACTGTCTTACGTCCCTGGAAAAATGTTTGAACAGTTTTTTTTTACCTTCCGCTTATTTTAATTTCAAACGCTATTGATTCCATCATTATGTTTGAAAGTCCCTACGCGAAAGTCAAAGACTGATGGTTTCTTCTAACACGTTACATCACGAGCAAAGACATAGATCGACCGTAAATTTAAATTAATGTAACAATATTAAATTGGCAAAAATAGTTCTGCCACGGTGTCCAATAATTATGTAACGTTAAACTTAAGTCAAATTAACTACACATTTTAGCAAAAGTTTCGTTAACGATAGTTTTTGGCAAAAAATAATAAATCAAACTTTAAGTTACATTATTAGTACCAGTCAATTCAAAAAACATGTAAACATACAGTTTTCGAATTATGTAACAATTACAAAGCAGAGCAGTTTCAATCTGCTGAGACGCGGTTGTAATTTCACAAGTTCAAAACACAAAACTGTAAAACAACAGTTCGAATTATGTAACATTACAAGTAGAGCAGTTTCATCAGAGGAGCTTAATCGGTTTGTAATTCACAAATTTCAAACATGTATACAATACAGTTCGAACGATGTAAACAATTACAAAGCAGCAGTTTTCAAGGGTTTAGGTCGGAGATAAGTCCTAATTTTAACAAATTGCAATTTAACCTCAGTGAAAAAATAAGTGTATACAGGGTGTTTCTTTAAATTGGCCAAAAGGGAGATATGTGTATGAGCTGCAATTAGTTGTTACGGGTCTGGGGGGTGTTAGTGTTTTGCATGGTGCGTTTCTATGTTTTGTAAACGGCACCCACCATACAGGGAAACAGGGGCTATTGCGGGGGTAAAGTAAAAAAAAAAACCGTGCATAACTATTAAGTAGATTAAGAGGCTTTATTAATAATAATAATCCATTACTTTTGGTAATGATGACAACTCTGATTCGTAAGTCCTTGATTTATTGCAGTAATAATCAGCCCCTACCTACTTATTTATAAAACTCTAATCATTGCTGTAATAACTTATTAACAAAAACCAGGAAAAAATAGTAGAAACACTTCCATTATCATTATCATTATCCATGACAATGTCTATAACACGTATACATTGTTTACTTGTGATATGTTAAAGAAATTGTCAATGGATAGTTTTAATAATTACAGGAGAAATGTATACTTTTTTCGGATTTTGCTTCGTTTATAGTGTACGGGAAACGCATGTATCCCAGTTTTTGCCACAGTTTGATGGTTGGAAGGTTATTTAGAAAACCATGTTGTACACATATTTTTTTGAAAAGTATAAGTTAAGATAGTTTAGAAACGTGACGCAATTAAGATATAGTAGTGCTCGTGACTGTAAAACTACCGTATAGTAGTACCGGTAATAAATCTTCCAAGTACACAATAACCGAAAAAAAAAGTGCTCATAAAATAAAAAGTACTGAAACCAAACTGAAATTTAATATGACCAAATGACAAAGTATAACTGCATCTAATAAAAAAGGAATCGCCAAAATCGTTCACATCACGCACTCAATCGAAAGTTACGGTAAAACTTTAAAAAAAATATATCGAATTGAGAAAGTCGTCATTTTTTAAGTCTGGTCAAAATTAGAGGTGGTACTGTTTCAATAGGTTATAAAACAATCTGATTGCAGGTTATAGGTTTTGAATGGAGCTTCTAACAATAATAGATTTCCGTACTAGAATAGATAGTTTACGGCATAAATAAATTGACAACTTAAATTATTGGATACTGTCAAGATAAAACGCTTCGAAATTCCGGAGAGGGGCTTGTGACGTCATAAGCGCCAAGTTTGAATACCGACACGAGTGACGGTTTTGAGATTTTAGTTAGCGGTCACAAAAGAAAAAATACGGATCTAAATTGTTTGATATTCGGATCAGAATTTTTTTTGTTGAGTAAAAATAGCTTAAAAAATAACGTAGACACGAGCAGTCGAATCGAAATAATCAATGGCAGCAAGGCGCTAAAGATACGTACAAAGGTCTAATTTACAGGGTTATAAACACTTCAAGTTTACTAGATTGAAGTACTGATAAAACGAAAACACGTGTAAATAGTAAAGAGAGGGCCAATTGTTTTAGAGAGGATATTTTGACCCTTAACCACAAAGAGATACGTAGGTATTTTAACGCCCGCCGGCAATACATCACATGTGTAATAACTTCCCGTTCAAATTTCGAAAAACGGATCAGGATTCCGGATCAGGAAAAACTGATTGGATGCCGGCCGGCCTAACGGATAGCCCCACTACAACACTAGGAATATTTTCTCCTGTATCGTGGGTGGCGTTGGACAACATAGAAAGAACTCACATACACAAACACCCAGACCTGAACAACTACTTGTATATGATACAAAGTATTTTTTTGTTTCCGTACGGGGAATCGCAAACCTGCGACATGCAAAACAACAGCCCCACCGCGACATGCAAAACAACAGCGCCCATTCACTCAACACTACTTTAAGAGCACTCATCCATCACACGGGGACACAAACAAAATCAATTACACCAAACAAAAAAAAAAACCAGGGAAATTATATTCAAAACGTCACCGAACGCACCCTTAACGACCCCCGAAAAAAAAACAACACAAAATGCGAATGCAGCGCCAAAGTTCCATTCATAATGGCCGAAGTTTCTCCGTAGTGAGCGGGATGACTAGCTAGGTGTTCGTTGCTTTTCCGCTACGGCTAACAGTTTGAAACAAAAGTGGGTATATTGAAAATCGATAAGGGAGAGGACTGACCTATGGCTATACCCAGGCTATACCTCTTAGTTTATGGTTTTCCATGGCGGGTTGTTGACCTGGGCCATTTGGACGGGAAAAATACTAGATACGATAATTAAATTGGGATTTTCTATTATTTTTTTCTTATTTGTTTGAGTTTTCGATTTTCGATAAACTTCGGTAGTGTTGCACGTGAATATGACCAAATTAACTTTTTTATTTTCGTGGAAAACCATCAAATGATCCTCGGGGGGGACAGGAGGGACTGTCAGACTTGTACTGACTAAAAATCCACGGTGTCCTTCACTTAACCCTTTACGTTCCGAAGCCACCCGATAGTCCCGCGCTCCCGGCAGGATTTTGCCATCTAAATGTTCCCCGGCATTTATTAATGCCAGCTCTTTGTCGGCGCGTCGTGGAACACAAACGCGCCCGTCGCGTCGTCGTTCGACCCGTGCATGGTCCATGATCGGACTGCGAGTTACCCACATTACCGACCGTCATTATTGCCCCTTGTATACGGTGGATCTGGACTTGTATATTTTGATACTTATCTATAACGGACTAATTAGCCTGACGGGCCTGTTGTTCTATTGGTTCGATACCTGTGACTGCTAGCCGGAGGTCGGTTCTGGGTGCGATTTTCCACCCAGACAAGTTCGTTGATGGCACGATTATTGTTCTTGTCTGGGTGTAATTTTATCGATAATATGATATGTTTTTAGACATATATTAGTACCTATGTTTATCAGTGTCTAGTACTCAACTCAACAAGCTCTGCTAGCTGGGACTAGATGGGTTGTGTGGTAATTGTGGAATATTCTTATTATTATGCTTTTGTTTTTGCTTTCCTACTAATCGACAGTAGTCCAAAAAATGAATGACATAGTAGCAAGCGAAGTTGTACGTAATGTTTACAAATAATGTTTGACGTACATTGTCTGAAAAACGACGCAAGGGAGTGAGCATGGACACGGTTCCCAAAAAATTTATTCAATTCCGAAATCGTAATTCCTGCATAAATAAAATGAAAATCATATTCGGTATCTACAGCTGTTATCTGGTTCTAATAATAATCCTGGATGGGTTTTAGGTTGGGACCGTAACGTTTACAAGCATAATCTAACGCGAATAAGGTATTTCTTCCTAAATTCTAAGGGCAATTTCTCCAGCTCCGCCAAAGATACTCTTTTAAGGGGACTTGCTTTCGAGGGCACATATGTTGTTTGTTCCCTAAGTCTATATGTGTAAAAATAATGTAATTGTGGTACTAATGACCTGTGATGTTAAAAAAGTGACTTTTTAAACAACTTAAATTTAAAAAAAATGAAAAATCGCCTTCCATCATTTCACGTTTTGGAAATAAAATTAACCGTTTTTTTCAATATGAATTTTCGGCACAGATTACACTTCGAAATCCTACAGAGTGGGGGCTGTGACGTCATAACGCTTGTAAAATTATACAGACCGAGTGACTATTTCAAATTCTTTAATGACAAAAGAAAACTACTTGTCAACAATTTATTGGGTAATTTTTCTTTCGACTTACCTAATTTTTTTTTTTTAAGTAAATCATCTGTCTTTCGGATATTATTTTTTTAAGTAAAATAGTCTTCTCTAATGCATTTCCGTTAGTGGCCCTCCTAGTGTACGAAAATAGAAAAGCTTTTTAAAATAATCCCCTGTCCGATTCAAAAAACAACCCAATTGCAAGCGATAAAAAAAAAAACCATTTATATAAAACATAGATTTCGGGCGCCACCCTCCCTTCTCATATTCTTAATTCCAATTAAAAAAACTAGATTCTACAAACATAACCACTTTATCTTTTACAATTGAGGGCGGTGGCGCTGTGTTGGTTGTGTCTGTGGAATCAAAAAAATGTCACATAAATTCGACTAAAACTTAGTACCCGATTGCCCGTTCTTGTCAAAATGTCGTGGGGATCGTAGATTGAGAATTTATGCACTGATTTTTAATATAGAGGACTTTATTTTGGTTGTAATAAGGAGATTATATTGGAGTTAAATAGACTCGAAAACAAGCCCGACCTTCTTAAAAATGTGTGTTCGCCACAGAGATTAAGCTTATTGAGGAAAAAAAAACCATATAAAAATTAAAAAAAAGTCACATGCAAACGCTAGTCATATCGTGTGGTATGATTTCTAAAGAAATTAGAATTTGATCTTGTACCAGGACACTTCGATGTTAACCTGCTCCAATCTGTCCAAATTTTGTCAATCGAAAATTAATCGTCCACGATTTTGATAAGGTTAAACTAAATTATACCACAGTTTGATTGTTGGCCGTTATGTTACTTTTAAAATTTTTTTTTTTTTTTTTTTTTTTTCAACTGGATGGAGGCAGGTTATGTTACCTTATCAATCACATCAAAACAGCTGAACGCCTTTGGATTTGGCACATTTGGTTACACTCACCGTTTCTGACGTTTTTCCGATCTTACCAAAAACGCGGGATACTTTTCGCACCACTAGCGAGGAGCAATTCCATTAAATTAATAAAAAAAACACTGCATTCGTTGTTTTTTTTAAAAAAAAAAACGTTCCCCATAGATTCGTATTAAAAATTAAAAAAAATAAGTTTTTTTTTTTACATTTTTTTTACAAAATAAAAAAAGAAACTTACTTCCGTAACACTCCGTCACAACACACGGAGGGGAACATGCTATGAGGGCAGGAGGATGTTGTTATCTTACAGATCCCGGCCGTCGACCCTAGGGGAGCCACGGAATAGACCCGCGCGGGGGTCCCACAGTCCCCACTTCACGGAAGGATGGGCTATATTTGGAGCGCCATTTTCGGGGCCAGGACGCGTCTTGAAGAGGCGTCATTTCTTTATCGGGTCGAGTAACTAAATTCTTATCATAATAGTATAATCGTTTCCCGCTGTCTGCTGTCCTTATGTATGCTTAGATCTTTAACAAACTTGTTGCGGCTTTGATGCGGTTTTTTTATGGATAGATTGATGTCTAAGAGGTTTAAAACAGTGACGGTTTTGGAAAACAGTCTCTGTATAATTATAATTTTGACACGTATTTTTTTTATCGAAACGTTTATAAGTTTAAAAATGCATACTATAGTAGCGATTATCACCCGTGGCGGAGCCAGCAGGGCTGTGGTGAGTCGCTGTCTATTTTAATCGGATTTGTTTTGGATTTTGAACGTGCTAATATCAGGAATATGGTTCGATTCGAAAAATTTCATTGTGTTGCTACGTCCATTTATCGGAGAAGGCTTTGAGCTTCGATTTCATAACGTTTTATTTATTGACATTTATCAAATTGCATTAAAAAAATGTATAATACCATGAATTTTTGGTTTATGGGGCTGACATGGCGGATCGTCCCTATTCTCACAAATTGAATGGCACTCATTTAATTAAGGGGGTGTCTTCATTAAACTATTCGATCGAAGCCGCAAAAACATTTCTGTGTGCCCATTTTCCGGGTCAATGACACTATGAAAGATGAGCCAAAAATATTAGGGTGCTATTGAACGCTCGGCTCGTCTAATTTCGGAAACGAAAGGCTTGTTTTTTTATTTCATTACTTTGCCCCGACTCCGAAAGAAAATTTTCTAATCCTAATTATTGTGTTTTTTTGTGGTGTTTCGTTTTTTAGGCGTTTCTAGTTTAATTCAGATATAGGATGTACGGCTAATCATTATAATATATAAATAATATATCCCCACTACACACAATGCCATCAAGTCCTAAGCTAAGCAGAGCTTGTGTGATGGGTACTTAGACAACTGATGAACATACTTATATATTTTCTAAATACATACAGATTATAGATAAATTAATACAACCCGACACAGAACAATATCCGTGCTCAGCACACAAACGTTTCCTGGTTGAATCGAACCCACGACCGCCGCAAGCAGTCAGGGTCACTGACCCACAGAACCAACAGGCCCAGTCAATTATATGTTGATAGTGCTAAAAACGTATTCAGAGTTTCCAACAATTTTCAATAAAAGCGTTTTCAAAAAAAATGTAGCCGACTTCAAAACCAACCACTAAAAAATGGTAAAAATAAGCCTACAAATAACTTTTCTTTCGGAAGTCCGGTGTGTTTTTTGTTCTTTGTCTTTTTGCACAACCGACTTAGCGAAGCGGAAGGTATGTTACAAAAACATAGCCGTTAAAGGGATCAACGAACGAACAAAACTAGTCTGTTAACAACGTCGCTGGGTATACGTAAGCGAGGGGGACGGTCTGCGTTGTGTTAGGCTAGCTCAAGGTCTGTGCTGTCCTCAAGGTATGTTTACTGCTCACAGGAGTGAGAGAATAAAACGGATATAAGCCTTTTTCGCTAATGAACTGTGTTACAACATCGGGTCGCCTGTTATATAGGAGTCGATAATAGATCGTGTGTTGATGGATGCATCACCAGGCCCGCAAAAATTCAAAATTTCTTTCTGAGTTTTTTGCAATTTGTAGCCATGTGCAGGTTTTTATGTGGTCAAAATATCATTCCGGCTAGAGGACGTATTAGTTTACAGATTATAATTTCATCACAAGCACCAATACAAACGCAAGTTCATAAAAGCCTAGAAAAAAAAAAAAAACGAAAAAAAGTTCAGTTCTTAGAAGCGACAAAAACTTGTAAAAGCGGGTATCTATAATGCTCGTCCGTAGAACAACACAGGATAGTCACAGCTATGCAAAATACTGTATGGAAAACTGAAGATTTGTCAGTTGACCCGGGTCCGACGGAGCCCGTTGTGAGGGCCCCCAAAAGCCTGCCCGAATCGCGGGGCTTAACGAAGAACGTGACCCGGAGACATAAAGGGCTATTAGAGGACACCGTGATTTTAGTCCAGTACACTGCTGACATCTGACAGTCCCTGCTCGCCTCCCTCTCCTGCCTGGTGGGATGACCTCTTTTATAATTCACTACGCAAAAAAAAAAAAGATGGTGTTTTGGCTTGATTCCGGGTTTTCAAATAATTGTTTGGCTATTAAACACTTCGCAATAGTCCAAATATAGTTACCTAAGGATCAACGCCATTGTTGATTTCACATTTGGTAAACGTAGAAATACAGTATTTACTATACGTTTACTCACAGATGATATCAGTTTTTTATGTCATGTCTTTGATGCTAAACATAAAATAATAACAAATGATTTCCTTGTATTAAAAAAAAACAAAGAAAGTGCTTTAATATTGGAACTCTCGGAGGGCTTTTGGGTATCTCGTTGTGTGTGTGGTGACCATCAATAAGCTGTCAAAAGTTGTTTCGTATGGGCTTTTGCATTTTTCAAAGAAACCAAAATGTAAATTTTGCCCTAAAACAACTAAGTGTAACGCTCTTGAGGCCTCCACTCTCAACCCCGAGAAGAAGAGAAAAAAAACGGAGGCCCTAACAGGTGATCAACCCATCCAAGTTCATGTTGACAACTGCTATCAGTGACTGTCAATTAGCAATAACCCTTCTGGTCTGTGTTCCCGAACGCAACCTGAATCTCTTAAAGTGAATATGAACAGTCCCCTTCTTCTGTGGTAAGAATCACTACATCGTAGCTTGGGTCCATCTGTCCACCTCTGACATAGAGTGAGTCAAGAGGACACCAAGCCTCAATAATAGCCAAGAGAAAAAAAGAACTCCTGTTACAATTATGATATTTTATTTAACAGTTTTGGGGTGCATAAATATCACAATCCGTTCCCAAACAGATTGTGGTCGGCTTCCAGTCGAACCAGAGGCGCGGATTATATCAGTATTTTACATGGAGCGAACGCTCTCATGATCACCACAACACAGTAAATGACAATACCATATCCCCAAGGATATGACTGGTTTCAGACTTTAATAGCTTCTGACTAACCGTAACGACTGTCAATATCTACAAAGGACCAGCGGGACTACTTAAATGGGAAATAATTCCCGGAGATGGACGCAGTAATTCTGAATAGTGAACCCGTGATCTGCTGTAATGTACATTAAAACTTGACCTCTTTATACTAACAATTATAGACAATTATTTGCGTTCAAGGGAACCATACCACTGTCGAATTTAATGTCTAAAATAGTCATAGTGTGGGTCCAACAAAAGCACGTGTTCGGTCCGTAGACCCATGCAAAGATAAGCTGAACAAATTGTAATGACTATCAAAGTATTGATGCGAAACTGAATGGCATAAACCCTTTTTTGACACGCGGTAGATTACTAGACTCCGCATGCACGAGCGAAACACAAAAACTATTCTGTCAACTCGCGGAAGGTACTATGCGAAGCGAGGGGGAACAGGGTACTGCCGTTGTGATTGCTAACTCAGTTCTGTTCTGTCGCAAGGCATGTTTACGGACGGCTCCATGAGTGGTTCGAAATAAGAATTTTTTGCCTAATGTGTTGACAGACATCGGTCAGCCTGTATTAAGGAGTCTAGTAATAGGAGTCGTTGCGCCACAGAGGTACGTACACAGCACGCGATGCAATAAAACAAAGGTCGTAAGGTATCGGAGACTTGCGTGCGTAGTGTATAAAGGGGCTAACTTTTCATTTAGTGTTTACTTACCGTATCTTTTTTTTGTAAACGTTTCACATTTCTATAATCCCTTGTGGTCTTCAAGATCCCAATCCCAATCACAACGCAGTACCTACCCTCCGTTCCCACTCGCTTACGTAGTACCTTCAGCGAGTTTGACAGAATAGTTTTTGATCCTTAGAGCGAGCAATGCGGATCTAGTAAGATAGCGTCGTTGGACAGAACCATCGAAGAATATTAAGTAAGTGGTCCATTTTATGGTTTTACTAACGAACCTATGAGCAATCTGTGCAATTTAAATTAACGATGGCAATTAGCCAACAGACTCCAATGTGGGAAGAATTTATTGTTGAAGAAGCTTCCGAAGTGAAACATCATTGTTTGGTCCCCCATTTATCTAAAATTTATAGCTGAGTTTGTCTTTTTGGTAAACGCACGAATCTCCGGAAGTTCAGGGGTGTCCGATTCTCGGTTTTAGAGATGGTGTCGAACTCGACAAAATTCTAATGACGTCATTCATTCGAAAAAATTTTTAAAAGTTGATATGTCGAATTGCCGATTTTGTCTAAGAGCAATTACACACGAGGCAGCAATGTTTGCCCAACGGCAGAGGTAACGGCAGCCGGCGACGGCAGCCGTCGCTACAACTGCAAGGTGTCGTTTATAAGGCCCTTTCGTACACAAGGCTACTCTCCAGTAATCCGATCCATAGCGGACTGTCGGTATCCAAGCGACAATGGGAATACAAATCCATGAGGTGTCGGACACAGGCACGCGTCATGGATACCAAGATCGCGTAAAGTAATCGGCGACTATTGCGTCGCATAGTGTACGAAGGGGCTAAGTCGACCTGCTGCCGTTGAGAACATGCCGCTCGTGTGTAGAGCTGGTAGGCAAAGTTAGAGTTTCAGTAAAATTTGACGAAAAAATGACGTCATTAGAATTTTTTTGTCGAGTTCGACACCAGCTCTAAAACCGAGAATCGCGACGAGTCGCATCGCATCGCAGTTTTGTGTGGGAGCCTAAGGTAGGTTGGTCGCTTCCGACGCCACAGCGAAACGTACGAGTCAGAATGCAACGTCTTAGGAACGTGCGCCATATGCATTTCCTTTCCGCTTAGTTAATTCTAGCTCGTGTGGATAAGGATTGGGAAGCGTGTGTATTTCTTCCATGTTTAGATCTTTGCTAAGGGTTTTTGGTTTATGGTGGGTTTTTTGTTTAAACTAGCTTCTACCCGAGTTTTCGTTCGCCGTTTTTGGGCGATCATGTCCAGCATGTACCGGTAATTATTAAAACCTTAGGTTTTTTCTTTCTGTTATGTTTTTTTCCTAGAATAACCTAGGTTTTTCTAACTGAGATGTTCATGTTAATTAAAGAATTCTTAGATTATAAGAAGACAAGTTCCAATTTTGAAAAAATTCTTAGATTATAAGAAGACAAGTTCCAATTTTGAAAAAAAAAAACAATAGTACATTTGCCATTTCGGAGAATAGGGTGTGTTTGGGGCCGTTTCAAATAGTACGTAGCAATTTATTGCATTATTTACCCCCCCCATCCCCCTTGTCAGCAAAAGTAACAAAGCTTTTACCCCCATCCCCCATGGCTTACGTAAACATTTTTACATTTCAATTAAAAAATGTGTTTTTTTATATTATAATATAATGTTTATAATTTTTAAAAATAAGAAAATTGATTTAGAATAGAGATGAGATTTTACTGATGCAGTAATCAACATTCATCCCGAATCGATCTAAAGCGATGCTAAACGTATGCGTGTATATGTGCGGAATCCCCGAAAATGCGGTTTCGTTTTCAACATAGCAATGTGAGGGTTGCCATTCGTGTAAAAAAGTAATAACTATCGAGGACGTATCATCATCTGAACTCCCCTACCCCCCCATGTTATCCAAAAAGAAGCAAAAACAAAGAACCCCCGACCCCTATAGTGCTTACGTAATACGTGAAACGGCCCCGTTGGCGAATTTGCCATTTTACTAGGTTGCCATTCTGATTGGGTTTTTTGCGCCCTAACCCACGGTACTGGACATTTTTAAATAATCTAAATTGCTCATAAATATAGAGTGAAACCAAAGAAAACAGCTAGTGTAGTATAAGCCCGAAATAAAGTCACAAACAGAACCTAGTGCTCCTAAACGTGAATATAACTATGTAATACTAGTTACAGATAGCACAACTGTCATTGTAAAACGTGTGACGTCAGACGTACGTCAACTATGCAAGATTATGAATAGACTGTCGAATGTGTTTAGGAAAACCTTATGTTTCCTGAGATTACTTGGTTTGAGAGACATACTGATAGTTTCAATGTATGAATTAATGAATTTACAGGAATGTAGAAATGTCATGGAACTAATCTAATATTATTAATATTCTATATACGCAGCCAAATAGTTTAAAGGGGCCCAACCACCCGCAAAATTTCAAAATTTCCTTGTGCGGTTTTTTGGCAATTTGCAGAGGCAGGCCATTGCCTAGGTTTTATTTTGATTAAATAAAATATCATTCGCGGTTGTAAGACGTAATGTAGTTACAGAATTAATAATCATAAAAATACCAATAACAACCCTCAAGTTCATAAAGGCGTAGAAAACTGTAATATATTAGTAAATAGTGGGTACTTTAGTATAAATCATTGTATGTTTTCATGTCGCGCCAGTCTCGATTATACGCCTGAATAGTTAAGTCTGTATTTTATTTGAGCTCCCGATAATCCATAGTCCCCATATCTTTCAGTGTGGCGACGAGATCAAGACGATTCTCACGCGTATTGTGTAACATTAATAAGTTAAACCGGTATTATACCAAATAATTAAAATAAAAATGTCGATCGGTAAAATTGCCGAGTTCAAAGTTCACAGTGACGATTGGCGTTGTAACGTGGAAACGTCTAGAACAATACTTTTAGTCCAATAAGATTCCTGACGAATACAAGTGCCTAATAATACATGATGGGAGCGGAGTGTTATGAACTTATGGTTCATTTGTGCACGCCGGCTAAACCAAAACGGTTAAACGTTGCAACAAATCGTTGACGTCATGGAAAACCACTCGCAACCAAAACAACGAAAGAAGGTGAATGGAAAACGATATAGGAATATACTCGGCTATCTTGAAGAAATGTCGAAAACATGTAATTTTGCGTTCCTGGCTGGACGAGAGCTGAAGATCAGCTGGTGGTGGCGTCACAATGCAAACCATACGACACGTTTGTTCGCCGAAAGGTAAATTGCGACTTCGGGACGGCGTTATATAAGTTCGCACGGTTAGCATGGAGGCCCCAGCAGAAAAAAGATGCTGCCGACCGTTGAGGGACAGAGTGGGTCGATCAGCGCGGGTGCATCCTCGACGTCGCGGACGTGCCAAGCAGGTCAACGGGCGCCCGGGTGGTCGCGGTACGGCGGCGCGGCGTGGCGCCGCCGCGTGACGCGCGGAGCGAGGGCTCGTTTCGATACTACGGCTCTTCAGTGAACGAAATCGCGGAGCGCGCGCAGCGGTGCCGCACGCACCGGTGAAGTGAAGCTGGGTGAGCGTGCTCAGCAACAGCCGTGTCGAGGGTGTGGTGCCGCACCATGACGCCCAAGCAAGTGCCCAGTCGTGCGTTATGTTGTGCGAGTTTGTAATCAAGTGGGACATTTACGTAGTATGTGTCCGAATTTCTCTCGGACCCCACAACGTGGATAAGAAGCGCCACAAATAAGCCGTTCAAATGAAAGTGATGGCGGGAGAGCGATTGAATGGTAATATTATCGATGTGTAACTTGTCAGCGACGGCCCGTGTAGTCTTTATGTGGAACTTGCTATAATGATAGGAACTAAAAATGGAATGCTGAAACACCGGCAGTGCCGTGGGGTGTGCATTAGTTGAGTGTTATGTAAAATTGTTCTGATGTCAAAACTTAAACCTAGTAATTTAAACTAAGCCGCTCTTATACTGGCGCGAGTTAGTAAAACCCTTGGAGTCAACAACCATTAGTGGAAATATAAAAATAAACACAAACAATTCGATTTATATGTGTTGAGAATGAAAACACTTCTTATTAGGCCGTCCAGTGGATGGCAGAACTAAAAATACAATTACCCATCGCTAGCCTATGACTTATAGTAATGATGTTATGATGTACAAAACGATGTATTGATATGACTGCTTTCAGTACCAACTACTTTGTGAAGCGTTCGCGGACGGCTGGACGGTTCACCGGCGGTGGTAAGGTGCGCGTGTGCGTGCGCGAGGGGGCGACGACCTGTGTCATGCGCTGCGCGCCCGCTGGCGCTACGCGCTGCGCGAGCCTGTGGAGCGCGCTTGGACCAGTTGCAGCGAGACGCCTTCTCTCTCTGTGGAGCGTTCTGACTGGGCAACCACCCATCGTGCCTCGTCGTTAAAAAGGACGGCCTAACATCAGAAATTTGCGCAGATTACAAAATTAACCTCTAAACAAATTATAGAAGCTTGACCGCTTATCGTGCCTAGAGTAGAAGAAGTACTATTTCGTTTGAAGGGTGGCCCCGCATTCCGTAAAATTGACCTGTCACACGCGTATGCTCAGTTTGAGCTGGACGAAACCAAAAAATTATACAGTCTTAACCACTCATAAAGGATTGCTTTCTGTTATAATAGGCTGGTTTACTGCCGGTTAGCATCCCAGCTCCGGCATTTTCAAAGACTTTGGAACAGTTCTTTGCGATTTACACACGTTGGGGTGCTTTCTTCGATGACATTATAATAACAGGATCCATAAACAACACACATGCCGCAAACTTAGGCACGGCTATTTGTTTAACTCGTTTGCGCACATCGGGCTTAAAGTGAAAAAGATAAATGTTGTATTTTTTTCTGAGTCCTGCTATAAATATCTAGTGTCACACAATTAGTAAAGAAGGATTTCATACGTGCCCCGACCAACGTTAAGGCTATAGTGAAACGCCCGCTCCAACGAAGTTTCAGACGAAGAGCTTTTATTGGTATGGTGATGTACTATGGAAATCTAATAAGAAATGTTAGTACAATCTTAGCTCCCATATTAAGTACTTAAAGCCTGCACCCCTTTAGCTGCGAACAGGGCATGTGAAAATGCGTTCAGTAAGGTGAAACAGCTTATTACACATTAGTTGAAGATTTAATTGCACTATACACCGGATTTACCGATAATATTAACAAACAGACGCAAGCAGTTGTAGCGCGTAGAGCAGGGTTATATCACACATCAACAGCAAGAGGCGAGCCGGCCCGTGGAGTCGCATCGAGCCGCCCACTTACCCAAGCCGAGCCAGGCCTACTCTCAAATATGACGAGATGGGCACTTGCCTATTGTGTTCGGATTCGTAAATTTCATCAGATCTTATGGTCGCTAAATTAAATTAAGACCGATCACAAGCCACTCACTTATGTATTTTGGCGATAAAGTCGGTATTCCGTGATGGCCGCGTCCCAGGTTCACAACGTTGGGCCAGTTTTATTGACGGGGTATACCGTATGACATGCATATGTGTGTCTTGGAGTAAGAATTGTGCTGATGCACTATCAACGGACTACCGCCTATACAAGTTTGAAAGAAAGGGAACATCACAGAAGAACGAAAATACCTTATGTAATTTTGTTGAAACTTTTTACCCGTTACGATCCAAGCCGTGCGGAAGCCGAACGCGACGCTGTAGATAAGTGTTAAGTAGGTTTTAGTTTACATACAATCTGGTGCCTTTCTACTTGTGTAGATGCCGAACGAAATTATTAAACATTTTTATGAGGCCCGTAATGAATTATATACGGAATGGGGTTTGTATTCTGTGGGATGATACCGTATGGTTATACCATTTTCGTTTGCGGAACAATGTTTTAAACTAAAACAACTTCATAAGCAGGCCCACATGGGGATCGTACAAACAAAACGTTTAGCACGTAGCTACGTATGGTGGCCTAATATTGAAGCGGCCGTGAAAACATTGCTGTAAGCAGTGCGAACTTGTGCGGCGGAGGCGGACGCCACCGCCGCGTGCCTTCGCATACAGCCGCTGCCGCTTATCCCGAGCGCCCTGGACAAGGGTTCACATCGATTTCCTAGGGCCATTACACGGGTTTCTAACATACTTGGTTTAAATTGGGAATTCTTCGTCGACGTGGTTGAAGTGTTTGATGATGGCGACGAACTAATGCATCGAATTGTATATAAAGATTTTAGAGTTACATTTGCAGGTTTGGTTGCCGGAGGATATTAGTATCTGATCAGGTCGCCCACCATTCCCACGAGTATGAGTTTAAAAACTTTCTAAAAAACAATGGCATATTTCATTATATTAAACAGATTTTTCACCAGCATACCCCATCATTCAAACGGGCCCTCCAGAGAATGCCAGTAAAGTTTGCAGCGGGCTATTAAGAAGGCCACATAGGGATTGTTGGTGGATACGACACCGCATTACAAACGTTTCTTTTAGCATACCGGCAAACACCGTGCACAGTACTACCGGGGGAAACCCCGGCTATGCTCTTGCAGAGACGTCCCTTACGCTCCAGACTTGATTTACCCAGGTGCGAAACCAGGTCACCAAAGACAGAGCTACATCAAGCCCAGAGGCGGCAAATGGAAATAGCCAGGGGGAACAGACCGCAGTTCAGGGAGGGTGATTCCGTTTGCCGGCTCGTGAGTATGGAGCTAGTGCTAGATGGGTGTGAAAGGTACCGTGGAACGGGAGACAGTGATCGTAGGTACTCCGTGGTGAAGGATTAATGGTCAATCGCTAAATAAGATCATGCGAGATAGATGCGCCGAAGCGTCACCGCTTCATCCGATGCATTGGCTACTGTCCTGAGACTGAGACTAATACAGATCATAGGGGACTGAGAACGTGGTCGAGCACGAGTGAGGGGTTTAGAACGCGAGCCTACAGCGTAACCTCCCCAGAAGCCAACTGTCAGGTATAACGAAGGGAAAGTTCAAGAACGGAGATTGAGATGTTAATTCTCCTGAAGCTTCCCCTGCGTTAAAATCACCAGACCCATCTCCGCGCCGGGGAATTGTTACCCTAAGCGAACCACGAAAGCCCGTAGAAGATTTAAAATTGTGTAATTGCTTGCTGTAACTAGATTAAGGATAATAATAATTGATTAGGTCTCTATTGTTGTTATTAACTGTCTATTCTTGTGTTATTTGTTGTATTGTGGTGGAATGGTTTACATATATTAGTAAATAGTGGGTACCTTTAGTAATAAGGATCATGGTATGTTTCAGTCGCGCCAGTCCTCGATTTACGCTGATAGTGAAGTCGTATTTATTTGTGCTCCCTATACTCCCATAGCCCCCTATTCTTTCAGAAACAAAAAAAAAACAGAAAAAGTCTTATAGAGCTTTATGAACTTGGAGGGTGTATTGGTTGCTTTTAGCTTTTTTTTTTAAGTCACGGTTTTGGTTTTTTAATATCTGATAGCAAACAAAGAAAAGCAAATCAAAAATTCTTATGGAGTTTTATTCCTCGACAGGATGAACGCAAACTTATATTGGCTAGTGCCACAAACCGCGAATTATACTATACGGACTTGTGGAAACTAGACCTATTTCCGTTCGTCCTACCGTTTTTGCAATTACCATTATTGCGAATCAAACATCTCACCAATCTTCGCGTTCCGTAACTCTTACTGGCCTAGTTTCTGTCGCGACCTAACCTTTCCGGGAAGTTTTGGATCCCCGGCTCATTTGTCCGCATACGCGTCGCCTGCCCGGTTGGGGGCTTTTACTTTTCCTGACTTATCGGACCCAAAACTGTGATAGCCTGCGGTTTTATGCCTTGCATTAAAATGTAACTTCCTATCAGATTTTGCTTTTTTTTTAAATTCCAAAATCATTTTCCCGGATATTTCCCGCCAAATAGTATTTATATCTAAGTGTGGATCAAAGAATGCCAAAAGGAAAGACCTGGTGGTCTCCATACACGTATTAAAGCTTTAAGTATTTCCACTCAAGGAACGAGATGGCGCTAGACGACTTGTATTGTATAGCTCTGGTCCCTTTCCCCACAGCCTAGTAAGGTCCCTATGTAGAATGAAAATTTAAAGACATTAATATCTGCCAACTGCATGGGCCAACGGTGGATTATCGCCCACTCCCTCTTACAAGGGAAAGACAGAAAAGGGAGGAGTTTTTTAAAAGCATCCTAAATGTAAACCAACTGACTTGACTCAATAAAAACAACCGCCCCCTACTGTCTATTCGCGAAGACTTCTTTAATGTTAAAGTAAATAACGAGCGCAGTTTAGATTAGCCAGCCAAAGCATGAGGCGTCCGCCCGACGAAGGTAACCAGCAGAAACGAGCAAAATAGATTCGGGCGACCTCAGAGTAAACAAGGACAAGGCATGTAGAGAGAGGGAGAAGGAATGACGGTGAGCTGAAACCATTGTGGTTTCATATACGAAATGTGACTGTTTTGGCTTAGAGGGTCCTTAGTAATGATCTTTTTAGGGTGTTTAACATGTTGCCCGGTTGTATGATACGACACGGTTTTGTAGCAAAAACTAATCTAATATTGGTTCTGAGCAATTTATAAAAAGTATTAAAAATACCTTATATTTACTTAAAAAACCCCGATACAAAAAACCAAGTTCCCTTTAACCCGGCTCAATGCTGAACCATAGGCCTCCCCTTTGCATCCATTGACACAAAAAAAGAAAAACAACACAAATCCATAACGAATCTAACACAAATTTCAATGTCAGTTCTTTGGTCGCCATTATTCCATCACCATTTGAAATTCTCTTCCTAGTACAATTTCTGGCTATTTGGATTCGTGCCACTGACCACATTGTTTTAAAGACCATTCTGTACTCTTTGCATTTTTAATCAGTGTTAGTAGTGGGATACTGACCATTTCCTGTGATCCCCATTTGACCCTCAATTCGTGGTTTTAGATTATGTTTGTGAGCCACCTACGGCATTATTAGGTCCCATCGAGGTTTTCAAATCTATACTTAATCTTATAAAGCTGGAATTTCAATCGCTGTCGACCATGGACCATGCCCGGGTGAGGGCGGCGTCGTTTTCCACGCGCGCCTCATCGGCGTCAGTCAAATGGACGGGGCCCCACAGAGGGCCAAACGCCTGCCGGGGTCGCTGGACTTCTTCTCCATCCACCGTGACCCCGAAACATACAGGGCTATTGACGGGACACCCGTGGGATTTTAGACAGAACCAAGTCTGGCCAGTAGGGGACTCATTTGATGATTTTACCACGATAAAAAAAAAGCTGGAATTTTGGTTTGGTTGAAAACGCGGCATCTCAGGAACTACTGGTTCGAATTGAAAAAACATTTTGTGTTGGGTAGGCCAGCGGCGGATATCCTTAAGGCCAAAACTAGGCACTGCCTAGGGCGCGACGGTACAAAAGGGTGCGCGCGGGCGCGGAATTGGAAAAAAAAAAAGAAAAAAATTACAAAATAGCATAAAATAATTAGTCAATATGTTAGTCACCACTTCGACAATGAAAACTTTTATTTTGCATACAATCCCATTCGCCTTCAATTTACTAACAAATACAAATTATACGATGGGGACTGACTAAAATTACGCCTACAAACAACTTTGACGATTGGTACATGATCTCTGATTGAAGTTGGAACAGCTTACGACTGAATGTTCGTCGCGTGACTGCCAGTCTTACCCGTGCGTACTTACCCTTTAGGACAAGAGGGCCCTTGCCCCAAGAGGGCCGGGGGCGGCCGCTGCGAGGGGGGGGAGGGGCAAGCCGTCACCGAGTTTCTTATCTCGAAGAAAGCAATAGAAATTAAAAAAAAATCTACCTCGGTCATAAAAAAAAACTAACTAAAACCTAGCAAATTACATTACCCAAGCTTGCTCTCAAAACAGGACTTAAAATTGATCCGTTTTAAGATAGATTTCTGAAGTACGGACGCGTTTAACGAACTGAAAATGAAACTTTGGCTTCTTCTTTTCCAAAAAGCTAAAAACTTTCGCGCTCGCTACGCTCGTCTCCTAAAGAGTCACTTCACATTGATTTTGTTTTGGATTACACTTTCTTGAAGACGGAAATGTTTTAACGAATTAAATGAAAATTTGGTTTTCCTATATTCCCAAAAAACCAAAAAAAAATCGCGCTCGCTACGCTCGCCGCTTAACTTTGCTTGCGATTTTTATGCTCATTTTCAATGCAAATTTTCTTGTGTGACTCGTCTCGAAGCGGGGTCTATAAAACCTCAACATTTTAGGTTGTCTTCTACAAGGTAGTGTGGGTGTGTAGCTTGAGTAGCACTTAATTGTTTTTTTTTGGTTAGTTCCGGCTTTACAGGTCCAGAGCGTCCCTTTTAAATCCGCCACTGGTCTGACCTAAGGCCTTTAAATATTTTAACAGAATTCGTCAGATCTGTGCGACAGATACGATCTCATGTAAACTGCTGCCTCTTTTTTTCTGGCCCCATCTCACCGCTTTCCTAACGGTACATCGGTTTTGGGCAAACTATAGTATCTACGTGTTTTCTTTAATATAGGGGCGCCGATGAGATGCTTGCCTCAAGCGCTCCTCAACGTTTCATCCGCCACTGGGGTTAGGCTGTTTATTGAGGAAGGGCTCTATAGGTTATATCCCATCATGGTACGCCAATAGAGGCTGGGGGGTATAGCGGGCTTAAAACTATAGGATTTATTTTGGACCTTTTAAGTAAGCATTTTTTTTTAACTAGATATTTCTCGCCTGCGCTTGAATGGATGGAGAGGAAGAGGAGTCCAAAGAAAGGATGGATGGATTGCCTAAGGAATGATATGAATTAAGTCGTCATGATACTCTGACGTCTGATAGGAGCGAATGGAAGAAAAAACGTGTGTTGCGACGACACAAGTAAATGGGGATGAGGGGTGGGCACAAAGAAAGATGATGACGATATCTCGCCTGTCACTCTAAAAGTAAGGCAGAGATCCCCAAAATTATTAAAAAATGCTGGTGCAAAGAGGGGTCTATAATTGTTTTTACTCTTATCCTGACCACCTACTACCATGTCAACATTATGGATTGTTATAAAAGGGTGATATTTGAATTGAGGTCTATTTAGTAACACCTACGAACTTTCATGTTTTGGGAATTAAGTCTATTGCCATCACCCTGGCAAATCCAGACTCAGTGGCTGCTACTAAGAAATTTTTGTGGAAAAACACTCGTTTTACGGTTTTACGACCTGGAAATTGATACAAATCGACTGTTTTTAAACGAGTGGCCATTTTTCTTATATAAAACGCTGTTACCCACCGTCTCATGTAGTAAGTTTCAAGAGCTTTTGATTTGAAGACTTCTCCTAAAATGATAGTCTGCCTTAGGGTTGCCAACATTTTTTTGTTTGAATAGTATTTTTTTGAAAAGACGATACAAAATATAGTACGCTTCAAAAATCATACTTAGTATTTTAGTAGGGAAGAATAAAAATAAACTTGAGTTATATTTTTAACTTATTATTTTTGTAAAAATATATTTTCTTGACATTTAAAAGAGCTTAGAAAATTGCAGTATAAAAACTTCTTTTAATGTAAATAATTTTAGTTTTGCAAAATATAAACATTGAGCTATTGTACTGAAATATAGATATTTTCGCGTACTATATATTTCTTCAACAGTATATAGTACGGAGACCCTACAAATATAGTACAATTACTAAATATTATAGTACGGTTGGCAACCCTAACCTGCCTATTACTAGCCTGATGGTAAACGTTAATGATCGACTTTGAAACACCATTTCCCTAAAAATTAATGGTATCACTCAAAATTTCTAGGGAATTTGTTACTAAGTTAGGGACTAGGGAACATCACAAAAAAGACACTTAACTAATTCAGTTATTTTCAGAAAACCGAAACAAAAATTGTATCGCTTTTAAAAAATGCCCTTTACAAAAGAGACCGTGTGTCTGTGGGGGCGCTTGAGTGACAAGGACGCCTGTGTAAGAAGCCAAACATTAACCGTAACAGAGCTTTTTTAGTCCCCTTCTAGCCAGTCACCTGCGTTATCACGTTTTCAGACATCTACCTTAGATCTGGGGGGCCAATTCTCGGTTTTAGAGATGGTGTCGAACTCGACAAAAATTTTCTAATGATGTTTTTTTTTCGACAAAATTTTAAAAGTTGCTATGTCAAATTCGCCATTTTTGTCGAAGGCTAACGTTAGAGTTCAGTAAAATTTGACGAAAAATGACGTCATTAGAAATTTTTGTCAAGTTCGACACCATCTCTAAAACCGAGAATAAAATTGCCCCCTGGTCGTCGCAGCATATTTTCTTCTTACTTAGAGATTACTGGTCGTGGTCATCTCACAATCATTCTTTACCGATATCTTGTTTTTTTATAATGAAAGATACTGGTTTTTAGGGACGTCTAGGATGACCTAAATAGATTGGAATTGACCCGAAAAAGATAGGCAGCTTATACATTAGCGAGCAAGAGTATGCAATGACTCACTTTTTTTTTACGTGGTAAAATCATCAAATGATCCTCCCACCCCGTGCAGGGCGGGAGGGACTGTCAGACTTGTACTGACTAAAATCCACGGTGTCTTTCAATAGCCCTTTATGTTCCGGGGTCACGGTAATAAATCAAGTCCCGCGACCGTGGAATCACTCAATTGGAATTGATCCAGGATAGCTCCATAAATAATGGCGGTGGATTTGAATGAATTTGGTATCAATTTAAAGTTAACAGTTAAAACCTTTAAATTTATACCATTTTTATCATTCCTAACCAATTCCTAACTAGTTAATTAAGTTCATAATATCGCCACGGTATTGCAAGTAAGTGATTACATTAGTTTTGCTTGCGAGTGTAGTTTGGTTTGAGGCAAAAGGGAAAAGTCCGAATGTTGTCAAAGATGATTTTTTTTTTGGGATAGTGAAAATCAGTAAATAAGTCCTCCAGCCCTGGGTAGAAGGGACTGTCAGACTCGTACTGACTAAAATCCACGGTCTCCTTCAATAGCCCTTTATGTTCCGGGGGTCACGGTAAAGAAATAAGTCCCGCGACCCCGACATGGCTTTTGGCCCTCTGTAGGCCCCGTCATCGATTTCCGCAACCCTGGCAAATATTTGTTCATTTGGAACTTAAAATATAAACGATGGACGGCAATTTCATAAGGCGGTTCTAATAAAAAAAAACCTATTGGATTCTGACAAGTACTTATTAATAAAAAATATCAATATGCACCATCGTAATTTTCAACTATTATTTTTAAATATGTATTTAACGTAGATAACATTTTCCACTATCAGCGTATTGTACTTGCTAATTCAGAATTTTGAGGGCTTATGACCGCCATGGTTTTTTTTTTTTCAATGGAGTTTTGACGCCGCTATGGCTGGCCATCTAGAGGGTCGAATTTATCTAAAATATAAATGATTTTTATTTCAGGCAATAGAGCTTCAAATAAAGCATTAAAGAAAAGTCAATTTGTGGTCATTAATAAGAGTGAAAAATTTTCGGTATTTCTAACCCACACAAATTCCAACCAAACATTTTTTTTTTTCAACAATAAGTACTGAACTTTTGGTTCAATAGTTTTTTTTGACTCTATATTGTTTTAAATTATACGATTAAATAGAATATAGACATAGGTAACTAAAGCTAGAAAATAATATTATATTTTAGATATTTGCACATATGTTATGTAGAACCCGGAAGGTCCTTAAAAATACTACCGAGCTTTGAGCCCCGTCAGACGCTCGCGTACATCACTCATCGTGTCTACAACCCGACCCTATTTTTGGGAGGCACAATGACCCCAAAAACTAATATCGACTCACGGAGAGAAGAATCTAAGATAACGAAGATTTTGAACGTCAATTTTTATTCGCAAAATTAGATTTGTATGGAGAAACGTAAACTCCATGTTTCGGGATT
This sequence comes from Agrotis ipsilon, assembly GCA_028554685.1. Taxonomy (NCBI): domain Eukaryota; kingdom Metazoa; phylum Arthropoda; class Insecta; order Lepidoptera; family Noctuidae; genus Agrotis; species Agrotis ipsilon. The sequence goes on along the minus strand of JAPNUC010000054.1, from coordinate 20,386 downwards.
TCGATCAGCACGTAAAGCATGGTGCTGTAGAAGGGGTTTTGTCGACGGGAGAATAGACAAAATGACAGAATGCCAAAGATTTTAATCGGTTTAAAGCATAGCAATGTTTAAAATATAAAAAAAAGATATGTTTCCATTATTTAATGGTGTAAAGAATTGTGTCATATCGTGCAAAAAAACAGTCGATTTGTATAGAAATAACGATGAAATAACTCTGTCTTTTCTTGGTAGAATAGAGATAGAATTGCCATGCTACGCGTGCATAACAAGAGCCAATAAAAAAATTAAAAGTAGCAAAAACACAGCTGGAATTTGAAACATTCCAGATAGTCGGCTTTGAGGAAATGCTATTCTAAACACGTTTTACGTAGGCAACTAGGTATCGATAGAAAACCTGAAAGGTAACAAACATGTACTAATTTCACTGAAACATACTGTTATCAATTATTCTCATATTTTTTCCTCGTTTTCAGAGGCACAGTTCAAAAGCGGTATTTATTTACACTGAAAAATGATAAGATTTATACAGGAAGTGATCAAATTCTTCACTTATCTATGTTCATAGGACGTATACGCTTGCCTTGGCCCGAAAAAAAAAAACAAAAATCATAGATTAGGTACTTAGACCCCACTTGTTTTATGATTCACGTCTTTTTAGCAGTGTCACTAATCGAATATTCAGACATTATGTTAAGAACGCTTTCCCGTACATTTTCATAGAAAAATAGGCCTCAAAACCTATGTTATTTAATATATCTATCGACATTTTACGCAAACATTAGCCAGAGTTATGACCGATAAAAAACTGTGCGCCAATAATCACAAGGGTACTTTTTTCATTACCGAAATATCGGGATTTTTACACAATATTTTCCACACTAATGTTTCCGTAAGGTCTTGAAGCAAGAGCTACAATGGTGCTCTCCGTGTACAAAGCGAACATTTGGCCGTTCCCAAAATAGTACCATATAGCAGGCCCCCAACTAAAGTTATAAACATTCCCGACACACACATGCAAATAAAAAAAAAATCAATATTTAAACAAACTCAGCGGACGCGACGCACGGAACGCAAATTTCCGACTACACAATATGGTCGATGATCATTTTTACTGAAAAAATGTGACTTTTCACAACCTTCTTAAAAGGGAAAACAGCGAAAATAACTTCAATACTCACATTTGTGAGCCCGAACGCTTCACATCACGTATGCAATTAGCAACTTCGCCTCCTTATTTTTAACGATGGAAATCAATAATTTTTAAGAGCACAAAATTTTGTTCATATTTTTCCGTCGGGCCCGCACTGCGTGGTTCTCGCTCCGACCACTTAAAAAATGAAAAACCCATTGCAAGAAAAACTGTGGTACCGAAAGAGATGCAATAATACGTCGGCGATTGTAAATAATCATGAGGAACGAATCATAACAAACGAAAGAGATAGCCGATGACTGAACCAGCGTTTAACAATAACAACAATGCGTTACTTACGAAAAACCTGATTTATCTTACTCTTACCCATTACCGTTTGTTTAGGTTAATTGTAATGTTTTAACGATAAATTATAGGTTTTTACACGTTTTTGTAACTCGCGATGTGCTTTTTGACGCGAGAGCTCAATCATCCGTCAGACGACGCCATTGCAATTTGTGTGCATCTGACTCGGCCTCTTATTTTTGTTAGTTGTAACTTTTTGTTTGGTTTCAATTTTCGACACTGTTGTCAATTAAAATGATCTATTACGGTTTTATTGGCATTTTGTAATAATATTTTTTTTTTTTTTTTTTAAAGACGGTCTTATAAAATGTAATGATCAGTGATCACTGGTTTGGTTATTTTTATTAGGAAGTGGCAACATTTTGAACTAACTGACACATGAGTAGCTCGCGTGAAATCCGAAGACGTGTCGTAAAAACATTTTAAAGAGTTACGAATCTTAATCCACGTTTAAAATTAAACATAAGCGAAAAATAACTTAAACATAGAACATCTAAAGAAAGAACTACTTTGTTCAGACTGGGTACTCGTGTGTCTCTGCGAGCTGCTAAGTTGATAGAATGACCTGGCTTCCTTCTCTTCATAATCGTGATAGATGGGAAGATCTACAAAATTGCATATGTCATCTTATTTTATTTAATATACAGTAAAATTTTTTATAGATAAAAAGCAGCATTCACATCGGATTAGCCAAAATAAGATTAAATGGATACCTATCGAATCTCCGATTTTCTTTGATCTAGTATCTAAGTACCATTTGAACTAAACTGCAATCACGAATAAAACTAGCCAACACAAGCAAGTAACCTTCGATTTAATATAATTTATTGATCGAAGCATGTAAAGCATGAAACAAGCCCCAATTAACTCATTAACTTTTATCCTCTGTAGCTCTCAAAATCATTTTAACGACACACTTTTACGGAAAACTTTTACCGTTTAACAACAGAATTTTACTTCCCTTATGCACTAAAAGTAATGAGATCCACTATAATAACTTTCTGATACTATTTCTGATTATTATTTTCAACCAAAATCACACAAAATCGTGCCTCACGATTTTTAACACTTTGCGGATTGACATTTTGTTTGGACCTTTTCTGCCATATGAAATTGGAAACAATTGCACTCTAATCAGTAGGCGATTGTTTAAACCCTGATTAAAGGCTTAATTAAGGCAAGCTAAAAAATTAAACATTAACTTAAAACCTTTTGTTTTTAATTTAAAAACTCTTTTGTATTTTTATCCTTTAAAATTAATTTAAAAAAATGTTTTTCATTTGTTTCTGCAGTTCCAATATTTTAAATTATATCCGGGATTCGGTTTAGTTACTTTTAATTGCATAATATTTTTTTGTTGTGTATCATTTTGTAAACAGTTTTAAATGGGTAATAATAGTATTTTTTACGAATAATAAGAGTTTGTATTTATTTTTATTTTCTTCCATTTTAGAAATAAACAAACGGGTCTAAAAAACTATCAAACTATCGGTACTTCAACCGGAATACACCTACGGAATTTAAAGACGAAATGCACTAGGTATTCATCAAGAGGAAGTAGTCTACGCTATGAATTTTGTAAGTTTGATGATATGAATTAATAATCCATGTTAGCTAAAAGTTTTTAGACTGAGATGGCCACTAAAACTATGAATAAAATGTTTATTATTTGTTTTGAGTTTCCGATATTTCAGCACTGTTGCAAGCGCCTTGATCACGGATGGACTTAAAATATCGGAGACTCAAAACCCATTGAGCTATTATTACCACGTATAGAGACGACACCCAAGCATCACCACTATGTCCCCATCCAGGATGAGTGCGAGCGCCTAGAGCACGCCACAGAGCTGTCAAACAACTGAATGAACTTGTGCGCGCGCACTCATCCTGGATGGGACACAGTGGGTGATACGTGGTGACGTCTCTATACGTACGTAGTAGTAATAGCTCAATGGACTCAAAACAAATTAATAATAATCAATCTACCTACTTACCGTATAAATCTAAATAAGACAGGGGTGCAACCTTTTTACTTTAAGGTGGTAAAATCATCAAATGAGCACTGTCGCCTTGAGTAGAGCGGAATGGGCTGTCGCGTTGGTCCTCTATTGGGACTTCGTCAGATTACTGAAAGCAGTCAGATACAGGCGCGTCTAGAACCCGATGCATTGTCGTCCCGGGCATACGTCCTTTTTACTATGGGCAGGTGTGTTCCCGCGCCATATTGCACGCTTTTTGTTTACTAAACCAGCCTGTTTTCTTTAATTGCTCTTTGCGCGGCAAGGCTGCGGTGTCATTTTAAGACGAGTCTTGTCCCTAGTCCCTAACGCGTGTGCCTCGTCAGTTTACTGACAGGTCATAGCGAACTTGGAATATTATACGAGGAGCCGTTGACTCGGGCTTGATCAGACGGCGAGGGTACCTATTACTCGTTGTCCCAAGTCCTCTGGAGAACTTTTCTTGTTAACTTTTTAAAATCATACAATGACCCCGGGTAGTGGGAGGTCGGACAGGCAGTCCGACGATATAATTGTCGTGGCATAGGGAACAAAATGTTAAAAATAAAACACCAACAAATAATAATTTACTCATTTAAATATATATTTATATAATAGTAATCTGTTACGTATTTTTACATAAATGTCGACGAGCGCCGACGATTTTACCAATTTATAAATAATTATTACAATAAATTATTTTTTATTTATCATTAATACAGAAACACTACGATTTAGCAAATCTTTGGTTAAATTAAGATTCCCCGCGAACTTTTCAAGTTAAAAACAATATAACAATGATAAAAATATAGAAAAAAGGAAAACAACCACGCTGAAAGTCGCGGTTTACCATCGAGTTTCTGAAGCCGAATTTTCGATTCACGACTTGAGTGAATCATTCACTCGAGTGAATAGCTAGTTGAGTGGAATGATTAACTCGAGTGAATAGTCCACTTGAGTGAATGATCCACTCGAGTTAATGATCACCTCGAGTGAAAAGTAAGTGAATCGAATTCGGCTTTCGGTCACCGAGGCCGAATGCCGACATAGGGCTATAATTTGCTATATTTTTACACTAGTTTCACTAAGGGCGGATGTAAGCGCGACCGTCAAAGCTTTATACCTATGGCCATTATACAACTATAATTATTAGAAACTTTTGTAAAAATAGATAAACGATACATACCCATAATATTGCATACGTATTCAAAAATTTCGAGAAAAATCTAAAATTCTGAGGTAACATAACATTATTCGCACTGATGGAAGCCGCGAAAACCCTATTGTAAATCTATGGGGAGGCCCTAAGTCCAGCAGTGGACGTCCTACGACTCATATTATGATGATGATGATAAGGATCGAGCATATTTGAGGCCTATTGCCATCAATATGAGAACACAAAACAGTCAATAAATATTCTTGGTTAAAAATTTGAGTGTATAAAAAATCTAAATTAAATAATACTATAATTTCAACAATTTTTACTAAAAACTGTTTTAGACAGATAAATATGGCGACAGAATTAATTGAAAATAAATAATTGACTAGAGAAATTAAGGTAGATAAATAATATGGACAAATATATATATATTCTCTACAATAAATAATTTATATCAAGTTTGAGTTTATTTATAATTTCTTTGCACTAACCTTAAATGGACGGGTAGCGAATTTTCAATTATATTTTTATTTTTGTACAAAAATTTCTAAGCAGAATAATGAAAATAGTTAAAAATTCAAATAATACTTTTCGCTTTTTTTACTTATATCTCTTCAGAGAGGAAAATAAATATAACAACTGACATATAATTGCCAAAGGAATAGGCAGAGTGGGTCTAATAAGATTTCTACAAAAATCTATGAATACATATGCAACAATAGTTTTCAGGGATACTTATCAAATTACAAAACACGTTTATTTATTTTTAAGCTAAGTTGCCAGCGGTTCCGTATATCGAGACAAGCATTAACAATTCATATAATATATATATTTATTTTTATATTTTGAACACACTATTCTAACCCGACATATTGAAGTTCGACTGTTATATTATTTTTTATATTTATGATATAATATTTATTTATAAATGGTGTAAGTATATCATACTATTGAGTGAAAAAAATGATGATTAGATGTAGAAAGGTCTATATTGCACCAATATTTTTCCAGTAATTGACAAAAACTGCAAATAAAAAAATATATTATATCAAAAATTCACAAAATAAAACAACAGTCGTAACTCACGCCCCATTGCATTCAAATATCGACCTTAATAACATGATTTTACATTATTTTTTGTACCATAATTATCATTTTAATGGTAATATGTTATTACTAAAGCACTTAGTAACGTAAATACCATAATATAAAGACGACGGATTACTCGCGGACGCGGATCATCCGCGGACCGCGGCGGACTGGTCAGTCGCCGCTGAGCCTTCGAGAGACACGCACGTATTTTAATAAAAAATTAAATAAAATGCCTTACGTTGGACATGTAACATGATTTTTTTAAACAGTTGTAGTGCGAGGAACTTATATTTTGCTTGGCTGCCTGTTTTTCAGTTAAAATAATTGAATTAATAAGTTATTGAATTAAAAAAAAGCCAATATAATTGACTTATTTGAATGCAAAGCCTAAGAAATAACTTAAATTTTTATATTTAAATAAAAATGTAGCTACTACATGGTAGTTTTATAACCGATTGTTACCGAAAACCGTAAACAGGCAACCAAGCATTTTAAATAACCGTAAAATAACGGACAATAATAAAAAAAAAATGCATAATAATATCTATCTTACAACCACACATTACCATACCTTCGAAAAAGCGCTATCTATAAAAATTAGAAAAAAAAAAACAATTATAGTAACAATAATTATAAGTATTCTTTTTAGTAAATAAATTATGAGGGGAGGGCTGTGAAAAATGGCAAACGATGTAAATGTCGTGTCGTGGTTTTGCGTTATTCACCCTATTTTGAAAATAACTACATCAAAATTCGCCTACAAGAATTGCGTCTTAAAAATATCGACGATCAAAAAAAAAAACGGTGAAACTCTATGGTCATAATAGGAAGTGATATAAAACCTATTTTCGCCACGTAAATTTATTATTATCTTACAAAATTTTATAGTAAATTTTCAAAATAAGTTATTTTTTTCACAAAATCACGACACAGCACTAAAAATAATAAATTAATACAATTATTATTATTTAAATATTAAACGTATCTTTTAGCTATCTAATCAAATCTGTTCCATAACTATTTAGGTTCATTGGTATATCTTAACAAACTTTATATCACTTCTGTAATACCCAAAAGATGAGCAAAGATACCTTATAACGCGATGCGACGCAATCCGACCGATTCCAACTACAAGTGAAAATCATCCTTACCACTACGACATATGACATAGAACGTGCGGTTATCTACGAGTAGATGAAAAACAAAACACGCTCGCCACGATGACGTAAGTCAGTCGAATTGCATCATTATATCGTAGTAGCAAGGACGATTTTTATTTATTAGAAATTCTAGGAAATGCTGATTTCCCTCACGATGTTTTCCTTCACCTTTTAAAAAGATATCTATCCTTTTCTCTCTCAAACAATTTCCCAATCGTAGTATCCCTTTCTATTCATATTCTTGATTGTCAAGATATACTAAGAACCAAATAATATTGCATTGTCCAAGTTTTTTTTAAAACAACAGATTTTATAACAACGCCATCTAGCGAGCAGATTCATCACCACAATTCATTTTAGCGCCATCTAGTGGACAGAAGAATACTGAAGAAACGAAAATGTCAGTAATTCCACGAAATTTAAGATACTTGATTTAATTGGAGGAGTAGAAAATTGGTGATTCATAATGATTGTAAAATACGTTGTACTATGCGTCCACAGTATGAAAAAAATCTGTAATTTGCTAAAGGCAATTTTGACAGATGGAGGTCACTGACCTGTCGATTCTTATCTCCGACGTATTAAACTACGTTCATCATCTATCATCTTCATCTATCTATAAAAAATCAATGCCACTTTTCGTTGTAACTTTATAACTCAAGAACGCGCTCACCTATCCAAACCAAATGTTTAGGCTTTGTTCGGACTATTTAGTAGATTATTTATGTGAAGTTTGCTCAAAATCGATCGACCGGTTCTTCATTTATCACATTTTTTGTAACACGTAGCGAAGCTAGGGGCGGGCCGCTAGTTATCTATAAACTCTATATACAATGATTTTTTTATAGTTTAAAAATAATTATTTAGTTAAACTTCTGTCTACTAGATGGCGCTAAAATAAAAAAGGAAGTAAGAAGACGTGTTCCAACAATGTATAAATGCTAATTTTGTTTGTCTACCTGCAATTTGTTTAAGTGTAAAAATAAATACATTTTATGTACTTTCGCTATGTATCTTTCTAAGTACATGTAGTGATACAAATGTATAAAAATTGTGTGAAAAAATCAAAACTATTGTCTATTGAATCACTATCGATATAAAAGCCACATATTTTTATTTTTTTGTACAAAACTTATTTATTTATACTTTTAAATGGGTGTCAGATTAGGTGGCGAATGGCGGTCAATAACATCTTTAAAAAAATACACGAACGAAAAATCTTTTTGCTTTTTTTTAGCATTTTATAATCATCAAATGAGTCCTCAGAACCAGGGCAGGGCAGGAGGGACTGTCAGACTTGTACTGACTAAAATCCACGGTGTCTTTCAATAGCCAGAAGGTTTAAAAGGTTTTTTTTTTTTAAATTCTGAGGCAGTACCTAGTTTGCCGGGTCAGCTAGTCTATATTATAAAAATCAATTGCTGTTCGTTAGTCTCGCTAAAACTCGAGAACGGCTGGACCGATTTGGCTGATTTTGGTTTTGAATTATTGCTGGAAGTCCAGGGAAGGTTCGAAAGGTGTTTTTGAGGCGGTACGAAGTTTCCCGGGTCAGCTAGTACATCTTCTATGGATCGCAAAATGAGTTGCTAATCTCATAACTCGAAAACAGCTGGACCGATTCCGATAATTCTCTTTTTGTTGCGTTTGTAACCATCGGGACCGGGTTTTAGTTGTAGACGACCCGTACAAAGCTAGGACTGACCGCTAGTTGTAAATATTTTCAGGATTCAGACTACCCAAGTTTATCAATGATCTACAAATGACAGTCAAGACTAACAACTTAACAAGCCTCGAATGGTATAAAATTAATCTTCATCCAATAGTCCCATTATTTTTTTGGCTAGTACCCAAAAAACATCAATAAGTCGTCCCAGCGTGTAGCGGAAGGGACTGTCAGACTTTTACTGACTTCCCTTTGCATTTCAGGACCAAAAAATTTTGCTAAAACACGTGACCCTAAAATTTTCCCTTAAGGCTGTAATTGCGAAGTTATTGCGTTCCAGGGCTATAATGTCCTTGTAAGACAATCCCGCAATCCCGGAAGAAGATTGCCCTTTGTAAATTGTCTCAATAAAATTATAACTGGGTTAAAAAAACAGCTATTGCCACATAATCTGGCAACACCAACATGCTGTGTTGCCACTACGAAAAATTTGTATCACTACAACTGATATCTACTTACTGCCTCGATAAAACCGTTATGGACAAGCAACGACGATATATTACTAGACTCCTAATAACAGGCGACCGACGTCTGTCAACACATTAGGCAAAAAAAGTCTTACATCCGTCTTATTTCGAGCACTCCCGTGAGCCGTAAACATACCTTGACACAGAACAGACCAAGGTCTGTTCTGTGTCACGTGGACGTAGGGCGGGGACGTGTGGGACGGGGTACTGCGTTGTGATTCGCAGTACCCCGTCCCTCTCGCTTACGTAGTACCTCAGCGAGTTGACAGAATAGTTTTTGTTCCTTAGATCGTGCATGCGGAGTCTAGTAATATATCGTCGTTGCGCGACATACAGTACAGCAGTTTATCTTTAAGCCACTGAGCATATCATACCGTGTGTTAGATATTCGTGACCTGGTTGCCTAAAGCGTAAGTAGTTCAGCTGTAGGAAAGAGATGGCGCTAGACATCTTATATAGCTCCGTCTCTTTTCAACATCGGAACTACATCTGTCCATAACGGTTTAACGGGACATGTAATAATTTCTATATACCGTATTTTTATTGCTATCTTGTACAATTTGCTCATAATCTTCTTACTTCACCTAAACTTGTACAATTTTTATGTATTAGTTGCAGTCAACAGCGACCTTTAAAGACGTTAGACAGTACCGGTGTGGTAGAACCCGAATTTTAGAGAAAACGCACGAAATTTTCTATAAAAACGGCAAAAAATATTGTTTTCACTTCTCATTTTACTTAAAGAAATGTTATGTTATACTACTGTTTTATTTCCTCGCAATCGAAGTGAAAAGCAGAGTTTATAACTCGTTCACAAAACCATTTTTATCCTCGATATTACTATCAGCCCTCGCCTTCGGCTCGAGCTGCTAAAAGTCTCGGATAAAAATGGTTTGTTTTGTGCACTTGTTGTAAAATCTACTATTTTTTGTATGGGACCTCCCTTAAAAAAATATTGTATTCTGTTTTTTTACCGACTACAAAAAAAAGGTTATCAGTTCGACCCGTATGTATGTAATATTTCAAAAACTGCCCATTTTTATTATATGTCAGTCTATAACAGCGTCGGAACAAATGTGCCAAACAAAACTGTCTGTATGTATGTTTATGTTCGCATATCTCCGGAACTATAAGTCCGATTAAAGTAATTCTTTTGTTGTACTAGGTATTGTTCAACTTAGGGAATACTGCAAGTTTCATCAAAATCGGTTCAGTAGTTTTTGAGATAGGTAATAATAATAATATAACGTATATATGTATAACGTATAACGTTTATATGTCGTATCTGCCAATGGCTTAATTGCCAAGAGCCTCGACCAACACCTAAGAAGGCTCTCGCTGGGTGGCTGGATCAAGCGCTTGATTCAGAAGGCAGTACTTCTGGACACGGCGCGTATTGTTAGGAGGTTCCTCTCTCAGGAGCCCTGACCACCGGTGGCCCGGACCCTGTTCCCGGTACTGGTGGATTGCTATTTTTTATATTTTTAAATGTTTTTTAAGTTTTTTTTGTAAAAATATTTAAAAATGTAATTTATAAGGTATGAAGATGAATAAAGGAATAATATAGTAATATTTGGATAGCGGATTTTTAAAGTCGATTGTATGTTTGTTCGCGATTATCTCGCGTTTGGCTGTACCGATTTTGATGCGGTTTTCAGAAAAGTGAAGTATATAACAATAATTGATATCTCGTGATGTTGCCCGCTTAATTTCGTTTTTCTTGCTCACTTGGATTATAGACCCGATTAATACGAGGATTTTTGTAGTTTAAATTAAGTTCACAATGACAGTTTTTTTTTTTTATTTGAGATGTCTATCCTCTTAATTCTAGTCTATGTCAGAGGTGACAGAGACAAAGTCTACGATGTAGTGATCTTACACAGAAGAAGACTGTTCACTATAACTTTGAAGAGATTCAGGTTGTATGTGTTCGGGAACACAGACGTAGGTCGTGAGTTCCATTATTTTGTTGTGCGCATTAAGAAATAAGTTGAAAAATAATCTTATCAATTTTAAAAGTGCATTTTTAAATGTGTTCCTCTAATCCAAATTCTACCACACCAGTTAATCAACGTCCCTACCTCACACACACGTCTCATGCCCGCACTGGGGTCACGCGTCTCGTGGCCGCATTGGGGTCACGTGTCACCTGGCCGCACTGGGGTCACGGGTCCCTTGGCCGCATTGGGGTCACGGGTCCCTTGGCCGCTTTTGGGTCATGGGTCCCTTGGCCACACTCGGGCCACGGGTCACATGGCCGCACTGGGGTCACGCGTCTCGTGGCCGCATTGGGTTCACGGGTCCCTTGGCCGCACTGGGGTCAAGCGTCACGTGGCCGTACTGGGGTCATGTGTCTCATTCCCGCACTGGAGTCATGAGTCACCTGGCCGCATTGGGGCCACGAGTCACCTGGCCGCACTTGAGTCACGGGTCACCTGACCACACTCGGATCACGGGTGACAAGTGGCCGCACTGGGGTCACGGGTCACCTGGCCGGAATTGGGTCACGAGTCACCTGGCCGCACTGTAGCCACGAGTCACATGGTAGCACTCGGTTCCCGCCGCAGGTCCTGTGACCCCGGGTCACGCTCGCCGTGTGTCCGGCCGGGGGTCACGCGCGTGTGACCGTCGTGTGGTCGCTCGCGGCGCGTGCTACGTATGTTTTTGGAGCTCGTAGAAGAGGACGTATGCTTCTGATGATACCACGTTGCGACTGCTTATTGGTGTTACTCTGAAACAAGAGATATTAAGATTTTATTTGTTTTTTTGTTCGCGATCCGAACCGGTTAAGCCGCGCTTTTCGAGGTCGGTCTGTAGATGGGTGACCATCTGTCATAGCGAGTTTCCTCCGTGTCTCGGAAAGTCGTTGGTCCCGACTGTCATTTGTATATCGCAATCGTTACTGTTTGTCAGAAGCTCTAAAGTCTGACAACCAGTCTAACCATGAGGTATCGTATTACCCAGTTACTGTATTGTGGAGGTCTGATAGTCAGTCGCTCCCTGTAAAATACTGATATTCAGCTGCATCTGGTTCGACTGGAAGCAGACCACAATATAGTTGGGAAAAGACAGGCAGATGATTTGCTAACGATCCGCCGTGGCTTTGTACAGGAGTAATTTTATTTAAAAAAAAAAATTAAAAACATTAAAAACCCCCGACACAATAAACCAAGTTCCCTTTAAAAAGTAAAAAAAATAATAAAATACGTCGCGTTGGGGGACCGCAAAAAAACAATAGATAATAAATAATTTGGAGCGGTTGAGACGGGGTTTTTTATGTTTTTTTTATAGGTACATACTTATATCATTTTACGTTGCTAAGAGCACTCCCGATTAAGTCATCAATATTACCTTTCAGTACGCTTTCATTTGATACCCAACTCGAGTATATTTGCAGACCCTCGGTTACCTTTCCCCACTTTCACCCCCACAACTTCTAAACGGCTCAACCAATTTTCATGAAACATGTCTAAGAACACTCACAGGGAAGTCACCTTTCATATAAAAAAAAAACTAAATTAAAATCGCTTTATCCGTTCGGGCTCTATGATGCCACAGATAGACAGACAGACAGACACGTCAAAGTTATAACAGCCCCCTTTTTCCGTCGGGGGTTAAAATAGAATATAGTCCTATTTTATTCAGGAATAATTTAGCTTCAAACTAGTGCAAGAATTTTAAAAACCGTTTCACTAGTTCCAGAGATTACTTCCTACAAACAAACTCACATACTTTACCTCTTTGTAATATTAATTTAGATAGCACTAGTGTTGTTTTATATATATAGACTTACAAGGTAAGAGTCTACAACTAAATTAATACATAAAAAAATACCGACAAAGTCTGTCGTTAAAATATTATATCAAGTATGTAAAATGTTTGGTCGCGGGACTTATTCCATCACCGTGATCCCGGAACATAAAGGGCTATTGAAGGACACCGTGGATTTTAGTCAGTACAAGTCTGATAGTCTCTCCCGCCCTGCCCGGGGTGGGAGGACTCATTTGGTTTGTAAAATGTTTAAAAAAAGATTCCGAGCACCTCCTCCTTTTTTTGAAGTCGGTTAAGAGAATCTGAGAAATGGAGAAACACGTAGCCTTTTCAGTCGTCAAAAACGAAGCCCCGCTTAGCGGGACTCCTATTTCTGTTTTCATGGGTAAGGAACTTGAAAACTAACGAGCCTAATGATAAAAAATGCTGTCAATATAAAATTTTACTGATACAAATGTCTAGTCTTGTCTTATGTTTTTTTTTATTTTCAAATCATAGTAGATTACGCACCAAGGGAGTAAAGCATTGCCTTACGTCACTGGCGTAATTAATCCCGAAACGACACTAAGGATTCTGGGGGTGAACCTCCGTAGCGCAGCGAGGAGGTTCAAGTGTTAATTCCCGAGTGAAACGAGGGAATTAAGTTAAGAATCCTTAGTGTAGCGAGGGATTCAAGTCAGCCCAAGACAAGGCAGCTTTACTCCCGAGGAGCGTACTCTGCTTTTCACACCTAGTGCGAGGAAATAAATTCGAACTTTGAAAGGAAATTGGGAAATCGATGTATGGGATTTGGGCCCACCCTTCAATAGTAACATGATAAATACCGTTGGATAGGGCTCTTTAAGGGGAACATTACTTGCTAATAAACATATGGTCTAACGTTAGTACTTTCGGAGATATGAGGTCTTAAACTTGTCTAACATTTTATTTGTTTCACATTTAATTAAAAAGGGCTATAATTATTCTTCTTGAACATCCTTGTTTAGAGTGAAAGTGATTTGAATTTAGAATGTTGATATTATTAGTGTACGAGCAGAATGACTAAGGCTGTGGTTCCACTGGAGCGGATCAGAGACAAGCTGTGCCGTGCCGAGATTAATACGAAATTATGAAAAGTACAGATGTGGCGCCAAGTCGGTACGTTTGAGTCTCTGAGTCAGTCATACTTGCAGTGTCCTGGCTGCATATATTATTTTTAGAAGAAAACTCGATCGGCGTGATAATTACATTAAACGAGTCCTCCCGCCCGTGTGGAGCAGAAGGGACTATACGACTCCTACTTACTAACAATCCACCCCATGTTATTCATCATAAGCGGCTGCTGGCTCTAGGGTTAGCTCGTTTTTTTTCGCAAATCGCTATGCAGTGTACTTTGTTTTAGTTTTTTTTTTTTAATACAAGTTAATTGTTACACTATTTAATTTCATTGTCAACAATCAAAGTTAAGACAGTTTGGAATAACTTAGGTCTTGTGTAACGAATACATTTCCGGTTTTAAGTTCTCTTAAATTCTCAGATAGGAGAACATTCCCGAATATATCAAATGTGTCCTCCCACCTACCTTGGGTGGAGCGTCATGCGTCCGGGTAATGTTTATCTCAAAATGAATTAAACTACGATCATTAATTGCTTAGATCGGGATAATTTATGGTACCTAGTACACACGGCTACACATCAAGCTTTACAAAACCAGTTTGTCTTGGTCTCGCTTTTTGCGAATTTCACATACAATGAACGGTCAGCTAACACAGGTTTTGCATAGCTTGATGTGTAGCTGTGTGTACTAGCACTCCGCCCGCAACTTCGTCCGTGCGTATTTCGAACTTCACATTCGTGAATTTTAACTTCCGGCAACACTCTTTATGGGATACTTTTGGAAAATCTAAATACGTACCGTGTCACTTCGTTTGAATTAGGGTTTACAAAGATTAAGTTCGTTAACCCACTAACAACCCTTCAAGAAAAAAATAATTAAAATAACCTTAATCAATTACTAAAAGAAAAAGAGTTTTGCGATTTTCACACTACTAGGGGTTGGCTTTTTAAAAATAGATAAATACGCATCGGTTAATTGATTAAGAGATAATGTATGCCAAGTTTTGAGCTCATCGAAGCAAGCAGTAAAATCCTTCCGTTAAAACCTTATTACTCCTTTTCACCAACTTGGGGGGCGATTTTCGAAAAATCCTAAAATACGTATTTAATTATTTTTTATCGTCTTTCTATATACTGAGTTTCAAATTCATGGGCTCACGCATTATCAATGTCTCGTACAAACTTTAACACCATCTAAATCACCAATGGAAGGCAGTTTTAAAAAACTAATGACGCCAATCATTTTCGTTTACTTATCCTCGTATTCATGCTAAGTTTCAAGTTTATAAACCCAAGGAATAAGATTTTGCATACAAAGGTTTTCGCCCCCTTTCAACCCTTAATAGGAAGATTTTCGCAAAATCCCTTCTTAGTGGCCACTTACATAATAAACTGTAATGATTGTAAAAAAAACATGTGGATTTACGTTTAGCGATTTAGGCTGTAAAAATTAAAGATCAGGGTACGGTCGTAAGACTCTCCGTCTTACGACCGTACCCTGATCTTTAATTTTTATAGATAACTCCGAAAGTACAGACTTTTGATCTTAGTCGTAATACTAAGTTTTATTCAGCATAAAAATACCTATTCATTCATATGTATCTTATTCCTATTGAGAGGTGGGCCCCACTTTTTCTCAATATCCTTTGATGTGGTACGACAACCTTCGAACGTGAAGTTGGCACCACTGTAAGCGATCAGCTGTTGCTGCCAGCGGCCGCCATTACTGATTCGTGAAAGTTTTCATACGGTTTTCTTTGAGTTTCCAAATTCAAATCACATTATTCCCACGGGAATAATGAAATTCAGTACATATATTATTCCCGGCTCGA
This sequence comes from Agrotis ipsilon, assembly GCA_028554685.1. Lineage (NCBI taxonomy): Eukaryota > Metazoa > Arthropoda > Insecta > Lepidoptera > Noctuidae > Agrotis > Agrotis ipsilon. Next base: position 4,595 of record JAPNUC010000054.1, on the reverse strand, counting down.
GCGAGGGGGAATACTGTCATGCTCTACAGTAGGTTTGCCTGACGTATAATATGACATTTACGAGCAAGTAGTGTGAAAAAGCATTTATTTCAAGTAGGCCAGTTATAGCACTTTTGAAATGTCAAACATCAAAAACAGTTCAAAAATAGTTATGGTGCTACAGTCCCAGTCACAGACATAAAAACTGTAAAAGTACCGTAGATGCCCGTTACAAGAAGTAGATCTCTATGGAGAAGAACGAGCAAGAAACTCCATGGACACTCTTTTTAGATCGACAAAATTATTACAGAACCTTTGTTACATCATTCCTTTAAGATGGTACATTATGTGAGAACGATGTAGCAAGTTAAAAAGTGTCCAAAAGAAATCAGAAATAAAATTATTGATAACTAGCTGCTGCCAGCGGTTTCACCCGCTACAACTCGAAAATTATCCCACGGGAACATAACATCGGGATAAAAACTATCCTATGTCTTAATCCAGGTTATAAACTATCTGTGTACCAAATTTCATCCAAATCCGTTCAGTAGTTTTTGCGTGAAAGAGTAAGAAACATCCATCCACACATACAAACTTTCACGTTTATAATATTAGTAGGAAGTAGGATAGGATAAGTAAATAATATGTACATACCTGGAGTCATTATACTCATGCCAGTCGCCGGTGTACGGATGTTTACAGTACGCCGTGTAGTGACCAGAGTACGTTGTACCTGAAATGGAGACCGACATATTAAATAAAAATTTTATACTATTACACATCGCCATCTAGTCCCAAACTAAGCAGAGCTTGTGTTATGGGTACTAGACCACTGATAAACATACTTATATATTTCTAAATACATATTATAGATAATTACACCCAGACACGGAACAAATGATCTTGCTCATCACACAAACATTTGTCCTGGGTGGGAATCGAACCCACGACGTCCGGCATAGCAGTCAAGGTCACTAACCACTAGCTAGACCAACAGGCCAGTCAAATTTTGGAAATCTTATTTTTTATTTATAAATTCTGCGACGTGGGATGCGGTCGCCTCCTTCTGCGAAGCAGTCATCATAGCGAAAGAGGAGGCGGGACGTTTGAGGGAGAAGACAGCGTCCACCTCACACACCAGCCGCAGTGGTAGTCGCCCACGACGAGGGACGTCAAGTCAAGAGTGAATATGTTACTTCTAGTCAAGCGTGCTTCACCGTCGACCACATCATCGATTACCATCAGGAGAGATTGTGGGCAAAAACTAAACAATCTAGAAATAAAAAATAAAACGTCGGCAGACGATCTCCGGCCACCAACGACGATATATTACTAGACTCCTAATAACAGGCGACCGATGTCTGTCAACACATTAGGCAATAAAGTCTTATATCCGTCTTATTTCGACCACTCCTGTGAGCCGTAAACATACCTTGAGACAGAACAGACCTTGAGTTAGCCAATCACAACGCAGTACCCTGTTCCCCTCGCTTACGTAGTACCTCAGCGAGTTGACAGAATAGTTTTTGTTCCTTAGATCGTGCATGCGGAGTCTAGTAATATATCGTCGTTGCCGGCCACCGTAGGCGCGGGCAATAGGTGTCTCGCCGTCCGATCAAGGAGCAGGGTTTACCTGAGTGGTTGCTGACGGCGTACAGGTTGTAGACGGCGGGAGTGCCGCGAGTGGCCGCGTACGGAGACATGTCCAGGTTCGTGAGAGGGAACTCCACCAGGACATTCAGCTTGCCACGGAAACGCTCCGTAGGAGAGAACCTGGAATAGAAATAAACGAATTTAATAATTTAAAAAAACATGAGAGCAGTGGTGGCCCAGTGGTATCGGTCCCGACTTACGAGTTGTAGGTCGTGGGTTCGAACCCCGCCAGGCGCATTACTTTGTGTAATTTATTTCATCACCACTGCTCTCAAAACGGTGAAGGAAAACATCGTGAGGAAACCGGCATGTCCTAGAACCAAACATTCGAAGATGTGTGACATCTACCAACCCGCACTGGGCCCGCGTGGTGGATTATGGCCCACTCCTTCTTTCAGAGAGGAGGTCTGTGTCCCAACAGTAGGAACATTATAGGCTGATGATGATGATGATGATGATGATGAAAAAAACATAAGTTCAAGCGAGGTATCCATAATCAGCAGTCCGTGCCTTCAGTGGCCGGACATCTCCACGCGAAGTCCGACGCTCTGGGCGTCTCCCGCGGCAGGACACATTATAATATAATGTGAGTCACATTATATTATAATGTATGGTATGGTAATGGTATAATCATATAATGATTATACCTCATAATAAAAAATAAATAAAAAATTTAAAAAACCCCCGACACAAAAACCAAGTTTCCTTTAAAAAGTAAAAAATAATAAAAATACGTCGCGTTGGGGGACTGCTCTAAATTATTCATCATCTATCTCCTGTCTTTTTGCAGTCCCCCAACGCGACGTATTTTTATTATTTTTTACTTTTACCTTTGCTTGACTTAATATTAAAAGCTGAAGCGTTTGTTCATTTCTAAGGGCTGATTTTCAGTCAGATAACTTTTATCTGAAAAATAAAAATGGGCGGTCTGACAGCTTAGCTATAGAAAATATGTCGTTATTTTTAGTCCTCAGATAAAAGTTATCTGACTATTGAAAAATCAGCCCTTAGTCAAACCGCGCTAATCTCAGGAACTACTGGTTCGGATTGAATTTTTTTTGTCAGTGTTAGATAGTCTATGTCTAGTCTAGTCTAGGAAGGTTATACCATCACGCTAGGACCAATAGGAGCCCAGCATCAGGTGATCAGTACCTTCAGCACTTTCTTACAGCACGAGTTTTCAGTATTTGAGACGTAAAGTAAACTGGAACTTTGACAATTTCAAATTGACAATTTTCAAGGAAAAAAATTAAACCGCCTTCAAAAACAAGCACAAAAAAGGGTAAAATAACCTACAAATAACTTTCTTTCGGAAGTCGGTGGCTTTATTTTATTATTTCGATGTCTTTTTGCCACCGACTTCCGAAAAGAAAGTTATTTGTGTAGGTTATTTTAAAACCCTTTTTTGTGCTTGTTTTGAAGGCGGGTAAATTGTTTTTTGACAAAAGTTGTTCTTATTTTACTCTTTTTCGTTTTAATATTCAACCCCAATCCTTGCAAATACATCATTTTCTTAACATGTGAACTGAGAATTTTTGTAATCCGTAGCAACCGTATTACACGCCCATGTTTGTGTACAAAAAGAAAGTTCCAATAAAATTTTCCTATCTCAAAAAATGCTGACTAGTTCGATGAAACTGCGTATTCCCTAAGGTGGAACGATCCCTAAGTACCAACAAAAAAACCCAATTTAAAATCGGTCCAAAATTGGCGAAGTAATCGCGTACAACACGCAAAAAGTAAAAGATCATCATGTCATCCAAGTAAGGCGAAATTATAAAAATGCGCACAAAATAAAAAGTACTGAAACGAAATTTGATGAAATTTTTATGGGAACCGACACTGCAAGTAATCCTCAATCGAACAAAAAAAGAATCACACTATCGGCTAGAACCTCGGAGTAAGCGATGGTACAACATAAAAAAAAAAAAAAAAAAAAAAAAAAACATACCTACCGGAATGAGAAAACCTCCTCCTTTTTTTTGAAGTCGGTTAAAAATTGGTTCCTTCTTCGGCACACCAGAGGCGCTGTTCCATTGTTTTTAACAAGAAAACGCTGTAATACTGGAAAGACGCTGTAAAGTCTAAGAGTACTCGTGCTAGGGGTACTGGTAGAGATTAGGCTTACCTCTTAAGATGCAGCACCAACACTTGCGGGAACTTCTGTACGGTGAACCATTTGAGGCACTTTCTAACGAACGCCGCACTTTGAACACGTCTGAAAACAATTATTTATCAATTATAAGTTTATTACAAGACCTCCCAGTTACCTTCCACCTTTACTGTGTAGTTTCCCGATGTACCTGTTACTTTAAAAGTCCGAAGTACGGTAAATCTTTATTTGACGGGGTCTCTAGAGGGCTAAAGCCTACCGGGGTCGAGGGAGGCGCGCGTTGGACACAACGCGCCGTCGACTCGGGCTACGACCATGATCGGACAGTGAGTCGCGGTCAATCTTGTTATTTGATGGAAAATCTTAAGTATTACCGTACTTCGGACTTTTACAGTAACACATGTTGGATGTTGCCATGTAGAAATTCCTAATCCCCCATTAGCTCTATAGTATTTTGTGGACTATCCTGGTTTTTTTAGGAAATACACGCATATCGTATTCGTTACAAAATAGAATGTTATTGTAAAGCCTGGCAGAGATTCCGCCACTGTAGTTGCAGCCTAAGCAAGCCAACTAGTTACTCAAAGCCTCTCAGCTAGCTAGCTACATCACTACAGCCATGGCATGGCATCACATCCTTCCACGAGATCTGATCTATAGTCTCCGCCAGATAAGTCTGGAATAAAGGTCATTGATCCTAATAATGCATGGTTCGAATTTTATAATACCATTGTTCGAATTTCAAAATAAAATAGTAAGAGTCAAGGAAAGGTTAAGGTCGCCTTTTAACACCACGAAATTTTGTTGTGATCGTGTTACGACACTTTCTTCTTTCATTTTATTATTGCTT
>JAPNUC010000053.1:0-76795 GCA_028554685.1 Agrotis ipsilon | reverse complement strand
CAGTGGCCAAAGGACAGTCTGCTGTGTGACGGGCCGCGGGTTCGATTTCCCAACACGAAACAAATAGTGGATAGAATGAATCCACCATGAGTAGTTGTGCGGCTCTGAAATTGAGAAATTTTTTTTTTCGAAAATTGGTCTCCCCTCTAATGGTATTCTTAAAAAGAACTAAAGTCAATGTTCATTCAAAGTGTCATTGTCATCCATGTCCTGGGTCCGAGTGCCCACAGCGTTTTTAAAGATATCGCCAGGGCGTTTAGGTCGACTCTTCAAGGTGACCAGAGGGCCTGGCCTATTCCTGGCCCAATTAGCAGATTGCCAGAACAACGTTGGCAATGCTGCCAAGCGTGTCTAGGCACTGTTCCCCCGTTGACAGCGATGTGGAGTAAGAATACGTCCCACATCGCGTCAACGGGAACACGACGCCCTTGAGTGTGGTTTTCCTTTTTTTAATTTTTTTTATTTCTATTATTTTTCCTTGTAAATATTATATATTAGGTTTTTAATGTTATATATTTTGAAATAAATTAGAGTTTTTGTTCAAAAGTTATTTTAGAAGTAACGCTTTTTGTAATTTGTTTTCATTTTTTTTTCAAAATGTGTCGCATTTTTTTCCTTTTGTAGTGGGTAACGCATGTTTGTGTGGTTACATAAACAATTAAGTTGCCCGTTAATTTGCTGTCCATTAAGTGAAGAGTTCCCTCGATTTCCTCAAGATCTCGCTCAGATAGGATCAAATTGGGTGGGATGAATGGGATCATCAGGTTCTGTTAAGGGTATTTTAAATAACACCCCTCTTTTTCTTTCCTCGGAGGTAAAAAAAAGTTAGTTTGCTACAGTCCCAGACACACGACATAAAAACTGTGGAAAGTAGGCCGTGAATATACCCGTTCAAAAGTAGATGCTACTGGAGAAGAACGGGCAAGAAACTACAAATCGCACACTTTTTTTTTTTTTGATCCCCAAACATTACATCAATGACTTAATGAGATTAATATGAAGTTATCTTTGTTTACAGAATTCAAAATGTCTTCTCTGGCCAGAGCTTCAGGCAGTTGCCCCTCCCGAGAGTTTTGCAGAAGGTAGCTGTTTCCTTTCGATTTACCATGTTGACGGGAACTTGGCAGCAAATAAAGGGCAACTCGCTGTTTCGAAAACCATCAACCAGGCCCCGGGTCGACAGCGCGGTTGTGTTTCCACGCGCGCCTCAAAGAGCGTCGCAGGAGACGAGGCTCCGTCCGATAGTCAAGTTCCGATACCGTGTGCGTCCCTCCCAGCTGGACCGTGGGGAGGAAGCTTGTCATCCTCCCGCACGCGTCCCGCCCCCGTCCTCCTAAACGTTTTATTATTGAATAACAACTTTCGGCTTGTCGTGAGGAGGAAAGCTGTCCTCTCTCTCACGCGTCCCGCCTCCTATAAACGCTTATTATTAAATAACAATTTCTGCGGGGTCGTGAGGAAGGAAGCGGGTCCTCTCTCGCACGCGTCACGCTCCTCCTAAAACCTCTTAGTATAAATAACAATTTTCTCCGCCTGCTGGGGGTCGTGAGGAGGGAAGCTGTCCTCTCTCTCACGCGTACGGCCCTCCCCTCCCAAACTCTTAATTATTGATAACATTTCCTGATTGGTCGTGAGGATAAACTGTCCTCTCCCTCACGCGTCCCGTTCCCGCCTCCTCCTAAACTCTTAGTTATTGAATAAAATTTTCGACTTGGTCTTTGAGGATAAGCTGTTCCTCTCCTCCTCCCCACCGTCCCCGCCCTCTAATAACTCAATTGGTTTAATTCAACAGGTGCGCAACGAATCTACGCGATCACTTCTCCACCATTGAAGTTCGTCATTGCTTGGCGCCGGTGGAATCGAGAGTCGGCAAGAATGGTGAGTAAACACATGCGTTGAATTATAAAACAGCTGTTATGTAGAATAACGGCCTGTTTGTCCTATGGTTAGTGACCCTGACTGCTATAACCGGGGGTCGTGGGTTCGATTTCCCACCCAGGGCAAATGTGTGTGTGATGAGCATGATAATTTGTTCTGTGTCTGGGTGTAATTTATCTATAATATGTATGTATTTAGAAAATATATAAGTATGTTTATCAGTTGTCTAGTACCCATAACACAAGCTCCTGCTTAGCTTGGGACTAGATGGCGTTGTGTGATAGTTGTGGAATATTATTATATAATTATATATGTTAATTAGATGATCGGTTTGGTCTTTGTTATTGAGTTGAAGACGATTACAGCTGAATTTTTTACTGATTTTGTGTGCATACTTATTTTTTTTTTGTGGTGGTAAAATCATCAAATGAAAACCCCACCCCGGGCAGGGCGGGAGGGAGTGTCAGACACGTACTGACTAAAATCCACGGTGTCCCTTCATAGCCCTGTTATATTCCGGGGTTACGGTAATAAGTACCACGATCCCGGCAGGCCTGGCCTGCTAAGGGGCCCCCCGTCATCATACTGACGCTCTATGAGGCGCGCGGCCGGGCCGGCACCCGGCATAATCTATAGTCTGACAGCGAGTCGCCCCACCCAGACATGCCCGCAGATCGTCTGCCGACGTCCGTCACCGTGGGCATAATGATATACGCTAAATGAACTCCGCCCCCGTGTTCCCGGAACTGCATCGATTGCGTTTCCAACGAAACAGCCACAAATGCGGGCTCCCGGGTGAATACTTGGAATAGCTGTTGAATGCAATGGACAGCTTGACCCGGAAACTCATTCTGCCACCCCTTCGAAGAATATAGCGTGGTGGTATGTATTACATGCATATGTGTAGTAAAGGCGGCATGTTAGGTCGCGGGACTTATTACCGTGAGACCAATTATTACTGTGACCCTGGTATGTAAAGGGCTATTGAAGGACACCGTGAATTTTAGTCAGTACAAGTCTGACAGTCCCTCCCGCCCTGCCCGGGGAGGGAAGACTTATTTGCTGATTTTTACCACGATAACAAGGCATGTTGACGCATTAAAAATACAAATCTAATTAGAGAAGGAACAGAGTTGATTTTAAGTCGAGAGTGAATGGTTGATATTTAGTTGGCTGAGGTAGAGAGGTGACTTTTTTTTGTGGTTAAATCATCAGATTAGTCCTCCCACTCCCTACTGTCAGACTTGTTACTGACTAAAATCCACGGTGTCCTTCAATAGCCCTTTATGTTCCGGGGTCACGTGATGGTATAAGTCCCTCGACCCCTCGCAGGCTTTAGCCCTCTGAGAGCCCTCGTCATTATGCTGACGCTCTTTGAGGCGCGCGTGGAACACGACGCGCCGTCGACCCGGGCATGGTCCATGGTCGGACGGCGAGTTGCCCTTTACTCGCCGCCCGCATGCCCGTAGAGATGTGACATTGAGGAAAATACATAATCTAAACTTTTTTGTTTGCCAATGTTACGGTTAGTCAAGGGTCGAAAAGTTCTAGAGAGGAAACCTCGAGCTAGCAAGCCCAGCGTAGGACGTCCACCAACAAGGTGGACAGACGACCTTATGAAGGTCGCCGGAAAACGCTGGATGCAGGTCGCTTCCCAACCGGTATATGTGGAGATCTAAAGGGAGGCCTATGTTCAGCAGTGGACGTCATATGGCTGAGATGATGATGATGAAAGGTTCTGCATAAAGGACTTTGCGAAAAACATATTTGTAGCTGATCCCCGTGGTTTCACTCCCGCTGCAAAGGCTCCCATTGGTCATAGCGTGATGTATTATAGCTTTAGTCTCTTCGATAAATAGAAAATTCGAACCAGGGGGCAGATTCACGGTTTTAGAGATGGTGTCGAACTCGACAAAAATTTCTAATGACGTCATTTTTTCGATAAAATTTTACTGAACTCTAACGTTAGCCTTCGACAAATGGCGAATTTGACATCCCCCACTTTATAATTTGTCGAAAAAAATGATGTCATTAGAAATTTTGGTCGAGTTCGACACCATCTCTAAAACCGAGAATAATCCCCATGTAGTTCCTAAGATTAGCGCGTTCAAATAAACTAATATTGTGGTCAACTTTATAATATTAGTAAAGATTAAATAGACCAGCGGTTCTCAAACTTTTTTAGGTGGCGGTACCCTTTTGAAATTAATAACAAAAGGAAAAAATCTAAAGACATCTATGTAGCGCGGTTAACTAAATAAACGAACCAAATCATTCAGCGTTATACGTGAAATGATGAAATTATATTTATTTTGTAAGTTTGGTTATATAAAACTCTTTTTCACGTTACAACCAAAATTTTTAAAGCTAAATAAGACCGTACTCTGAGAAGAAACATCCGAAACAAACTCAGAGGTCACAGTCTTTTAAAATCCAGACACGTTTTGCTCAGGTCATACGAGGACCTGTAGGTTCATGTCTGAGATGGTTTTTTGAATAAAGAACCACATAGATTGGAGTGGCCAATCGCGCTAATTTGAAACGTCTGCAAACGTATACGAGTACGTGACGTTACGGTTCGATTGCGACAGTGGTAAGGTTTCGATTCAGCTGTTCTGATTTTGGTATTGCGTTATAAGTTCAAACGCTAACCAAAGTTGGAACGTTGCGTAACTAAGTCTAGCTTTTAAGATTTTCCTTTTGGTTTCGCTTACATCGTATTCATGATATTTCTCCAATAAACCTATGTCTACCAGTCCCTCGACTCTGGCCGCGCTTAATGATCTCTTGGATTTAAATCCAACAGAAGATCTGTTTGAGGATGGATGGTCGAAGATTTTATTGGTATGTCAGAAGTACTGTGAGATGATTTTATGAAAGTGTTTTTTCTTTTCTTTTTATGAGCTTTGTTTTATTTACGTTTTATATATTTTAATTCATTTTTTTGTTGTTGCATAATTGTATCTAAATTGCAGTAATTGGTTGTTCACACAACCGTTGTAATTTATTAAAATAAATAAAATAAAAAATGTAGGCGTACATGGTAATTTTGTTACTCAGAATCACTTCACAACAAAAACAAAACATTCCAACAATTCAGTAACGATCCTAAAAAAGTAGCGTCCCATCAACTTTACGTTTGACAGCGGTTACGTTCCAGCTACGATCGCGTTGCGTCTCAATTTGCTGTCAAAATTTTAGCGGCGATACGAAACGGTCAAAAGTTGTGTTATGTGGCGGTTCAGTTGCGATTTCGTTGAAAAAAATAGCGCGATTGGGCTCCTGTTCAGTCATTGCAAGCATTTGTCAGTTATCATGTAACTCGACTTGTAACTCAACTGCTATATATTAGCGTAGAAAGTAGCTTAAAAGTAGCCTAGCATAAAACGTAGATTAGACCGTAGCGAAATCGGGTATCCCCTCCAAACATACCACCTTTTCACCAGGACAACTGACACAACAGGACGACGGAGCCTGATGATCAGCAGCGGTTCTTCGTGGATGAGCTGGTCCAAGAGATCCAGGCTCATGCTGATTTGATGCTGTCACCTGACATGTTTTGTCACCAAGATGAAGCTTCTGGATGCTGCTAAGAACTTCCACATGCAGTACAGGTGAGCTAACAATGTTAAAGTACTGGGGGATTGTACTGGCGGAGAAAGTACTGAGTTGTCAGTGCTGGCGGGGAGAGTACTGGGGGTAATTCTAACAGGGGAAACACTGCTGGCGGGGAATTTACTGGGGGACGGTGATGGCGGGCAAAGTACTGGGGGACGTTGCTAGTGGGGGGAGTACTAGGAGATATGAAAAGTCGCTAGCGCTGGTATCTAGTTTTAAGATGGTTGAGTTGGACTGGCCTAGTGGTGGTGGTCATTACTGTCGGACAGTGTTGGAAAGCTAGTGCCAGTGGGCAATGTAATCAGTAGCGCTGCTGGACAGTGCTAGATGCCAATGCCGCTAGTAGGTGATCAGCAGCGGTTCTTCGTGGATGAGCTGGTGCAAGAGATCCAGGCTCATGCAGACCTGATGCTGTCACCTGACATGTTTGTCACCAAGATGAAGCTTCTGGACGCTGCTAAGAATTTCCATATGCAGTACAGGTGAGTTGATTATGCTGGCGGGGAAAGTACTGGGGGACATTGCTGGTAGGGAAAGTACTGTGGGATAGTACTGGCGGGTAAAGTACTGGGGGGACTGATGGGAAAGTACTGGGAGACGTTTGCTGGTGGCGAAAGTACTGGGGAGATAGCGCTGTGGGAATGTTACTGAGAGAAAGTACCGGAGTCATTGCGGTAGGAGGTTTCTGTGGGAAATTGTGGGGCGGGGGGGGAGTGGACGAAATTTTACTGGGGGATAGTGCTGACGGGACTTGTACGGCGGAAAGAACTGGCGTCATTGCTGTAGGAGGGCTCTGGGGGACCATGCTGGTGTTAAAAATATGGGGGCATTGCTGGTGGTGGAAAGTACTGGGGGACATTGATGCGTGTTTAAAAATACTGGGGGGCATTGTTGGTGGGAAAGTTACTGGGGCACCTTGTGGTGTTAAAAAATACTGGGGGCATTGTGGGGGGAACGTTACTGGGGGGACATTGCTGGTGTTTAAAAATACTGGGGGCATTGCTGGGTGGGGAAAGTACTGGGGGACAGGCTTGGTGGTTAAAAATACTTGGGGGCATTTGCTGGTGTGGGGTGAAAGTCTGGGGGACATTGCTGTTGTTAAAACATCCTGTGGGATTGCTGGTGGGGTGAAAGAACGGGGGAACATTGCTGGGAAATGGGGATGGGGGGAAAGTACTGGGGGACATTGCTGGTGTTAAAAATACTGGGGGGCATTGGCCTGGTGGGGAAAGTACTGGGGGACAATTGGCTGGTGTTAAAATACTGGGGGGCATCGCTGGTGGGGAAAGTACTGGGAGAACAGTGCTGGTGGGAAAGCACTGAAGGTATTGGCTGATGGGACAGCACTGTGGTCAGGGCTGGTAGGGGAAGCACGGGGCAGTGCTGGTGGGGATGGAAAGCACTGGTGTCAGTGGCTGGTGGGTAAAGCATCTGGGGTCATGCTGGGTGGGCAAAAGCACGGTGTCAGTGCTGGTGGGAAAGCACTGGGGTTAGTGGTGTCCGGGAAAGTATTGGGGCACAAAGCAGGCGGGGAGAGTAATAAGGGGGAGTTCTGTTTTTTTTTAATTAAATCTTTGAGTGAACACATTTTATTGCTATTGACTGTACAGTTTTCGCGCCAGCTCTAATATGAAACCGCAATATTGATGAGTAAGTCAAAATCCGTGAATGGATTCAGTTGATCTAAAATAATTGCTCATATTTATTACAGATTTTTCCTTATAAGTATTCGTATTTACTAATTCTGTTGAAATCAAAAGTTTATTGAACTTGCCCTTGATTCGTATTTCCATTCTTATTATTAACATTTTAAATATTAAAAAAGAAACATTTAAAATTAAAAATAATAGTGGCCCATCGGTATCGTGAACAGGGTCCATGTTACCAGCGGTCAGGGCTCCAGATAAAGGAACCTCCTAACAATGCGCGCCGTGTCCAGCAGAACTGCTTTCTGAATCTAGCCCTTGATCCAGCTGCATAACGAGAGCCTCCTTAGGTGTTGGTCGAGGCTCTTGGAAATTAAGCCATGGGCCGACACGACTATGGCACAATGATTGCTGAATCCACGTCCCTCATATCGACAACCTCGCGAGCCCAAATCAAGATACTTGATTTGCTTAACTTTTTCAGCTTTCACGAGGTTGAACTTGATATTATTATGTTTGTCGCACATTAAAATTACGTCTATGCGCCCGTAATTATTTAGCCACGAGCTACTCATTCATTTCTATAAAGAAGACTGCCAGATTCACCATGTAAACAGTATTTTCTCTCCATCACAGCCACGCTCCTCATGAGTTGTACGCCTACATGCGTCGCTCACTTGCTCTTGAGATGGACGTCATACAGAACGCTATGGGAACACCCTACGTCGCGCAGCCGCAGACAGAGAGGAAGTATAGCGAGGTGAGTGTCTCTCTCTTTAAGGTGAATGCTACAACCCGCCCGCGAAATTCAAATTTTCTTACGTTTTTTTGCAATTTGCAGGTTGTGCGTTGATTAAAATATCATTCGCGACTGTAAGACGTACGTAGTTACAGAATTATAATCATCAAAATCACCAATACAACACTCCAAGTTCATGAAGCTGTAGAAATGACTTGTTCTTGTTTTTTTTTTTGTTCCTACGCCTTTATGAACTTGGAGAATTTTGAAAATTCGCTTCGCTTTTGAGCATTCACCTTAAGTGTCCATTCGCACGAGCGTAAGAAAAGCGCCGGAATAGAACAAATGTTATCAAATCGTTTATTTCAACTAGGCCAATTTCAGGCACTTTTGTCAAAAGACATAAAATAAAACTAGTACAAAATAGTTATGTTACTAAAGTCCCAGTCAACAATAAAAACTGTGAAAGTACAATAGTAGCCGCCCGTCGACCCGGGAAGTAATCTGAATTAACGTAATTATAGGATACATTTATCCCAGAAAGATCAAATTGTGAGTAACTAGTACATTTTTCTTAAGTAATGGTGCCCCTCACTATGAATTTCTCCTGTGTCGTGGTAGCGTTGACAAACATAATTAAACACACATACACAAACACCCAGACCCGAAACAACTACTTGTAGATCATACAAATATTTACTCCGTGCGGGAATCGAACCGGCGACACGCAGCATAGCAGTCCAATCACTCAGTCACTACTATAACCGCGATTAATAAGGAACATCGGCGAACTACTCGTACAATTTGTTTACATAGCTGCGTCCAAAATATAACATGTGTGAACATTATCTCACATAAATACCGTTAAGATTAGGATTTTTGTTTACTTGAATCTATCTATCTATATGCCACTTTTCGTTGTAACTTTATAACTCAAGAACGGGCTCACCTATCCAAACCAAGTGTTTAGGCTTTGTTCAAAGTCAAAGTCAAATCATTTATTTCAATGAGCCATCAAGAGGCACTTTTAAACGTCGAATTAAAATTAAGGAAATGGGATGGGATGGGATTGATTCTACACCCATATGAAGAAGAATGGGCAAGAAACTCCATACTTACTCTTTTTACAAATGTTATATAAATAATGAAAAGCAATGTACCATGAAAATCTAGACTAAATATGATTAATAATAAAATAATACGAATGAGAATAAAAAAAAATAGCAAAAAGGTACATGGTGTTCACATTTTAACAAAATATTGCAATTACAGCTATTTTACAAATACAATATACAGAGTGTTTCTTTTAAATTGGCCAAAAGAGAGATATCCTTATCCACAAGAGATACGGGAAAACTTTCTTAGGAACCTTTAGCTCTTTTTTGATACTGATAATTTTGGTGTTTTTATTTTTTTGGTCAAGTGTGAGCTGTCCACAAAAATGAGTGAAATTGACCAATTTTTTTTTTAATGACGTTCGACTCTGTTTCATGTTAGGATCCTTTCATTGTATCGAAAGAAAAATATCGGGACGGCGGAAGTTGGTCAAAGGACGATGACAGAAAAGTAGTTGACAAAATTGATAGCGACTAGAAATATCTTAGATATAAAATGAGTTTACTTATTTTTCTATGATTTTTCATATTAAAATTTATTTTATTCAAGGTCAAAATAAAAAACATACATTTTTGGGACTATCAAATGACTTTTACACCTTTTACTCCATCCAAATGTTGCCATTTACTTTATTTATTTAATTTTAGTGTAAACTTGTAAAACCACCAATATCACGCAAAATACATCACGTATTTTGGAAATAGCTATACGAATCGCGTCTTTGGGAAGTTCCCTTTCTTTTTTTTTATCGTGGTAAAATCATCAAATGAGTCCTCCCACCCCGGGCAGGGCGGGAGGGACTGTCAGACTTGTACTGACTAAAATCCACGGTGTCCTTCAATAGCCCTTTATGTTCCGGGGTCATGGTGATGGAATAAGTCCCGCGACCCCGGCAGGCTTTGCCCTCTGAGAGGGGGCCCCGTCACTTTGCTGACGCTCTTTGAGGCGCGCGTGGAACGCCATCGACGCGCCACGACCCGGGCATTGTCCATGGTCGGACAGCGAGTTGCCCTTTACTCGCTGTCCGCATGTGGCCGAAGATCATCTGCCGACGTCCGACGCCGTGAGCGTGTACCACTGCGGTTGGGGCGGAGGGAGGACGCTGTCCTCTCTCTCTCGCGGCCCGCCACCTTCTTCACGAACATTACTGCTTCGCAGAAGGTGGCGACCGCTTCCCACTCCGTCTCGCCCCGCAGCATGGCCGCAACCAATGCCGGGCGCGAGAGGTCTCCGCCTATCTGGGAAGTACTATTGGTTCGGTCGGTATCGGTTTTTAGTAGGGAACAGATCAATATTTAAAATTCGGGTGTGTCATTTAGCCCGCACTGATAAGGTAGCTGATAGCATTCTGATAACGAATACTACGACCTCTGTGTTATCAAATGATGCAGTAGCAATCTTATTGATGGTTAAATACTTAAAAACGTTACGCCAGAGACGCATGATCCAGGCCTGTTGGTCTAGTGGTTAGTGACCCTGACTGCTATGCCGGAGGTCGTGGGTTCGATTCCCACCCAGGATGAATGTTTGTGTAATGAGCACGATCATTTGTTCTGTGTCTGGGTGTAATTTATCTATAATATGTATGTATTTAGAAATATATATATAAGTATGTTTATCAGTTGTCTAGTACTCATAACACAAGCTCTGCTTAGCTTGGCACTAGATGGCGTTGTGGGATAGTTGTGGAATATTATTAAAAAACAAAACTTGAGAGGTGTCAACGGATACCCGGATGGAACGAAGTCTCCACTCCACTCCAGGGGGCCGATTCTCGTTTTTAGAGATGGCGTCGAACTCGACAAAAATATCTAATGACGTCATTTTTTCGACTGAACTCTAACGTTAGCCTTCGACAAATGGCGAATTTGACATAGCAACTTTTAAAATTTGTCGAAAAAATGACGTCATTAGAAATTTTGTCGGGTTCGACACCATCTCTAAAACCGAGAATCGGCCCCCAGTCCATTCTACTCCACAAGCCTCCAGTCCATTCCAGTCCAGTCCATTCGTCTCGTCCAGTCTAGAGAGAGACAGACAGAGAAACATAAGCACTCCGCAATACGACAAGAGTCATGTGGAACGGTGGTTGAATGACGGGTAAGGGGCGCGGGGTGCGGGGCGTGGTAAAAAGTATCGTTACAACTTTTCGCCCCTTCGTACACTAGGCGACGCAAGTCTCCGATACCTTGCGACTTTCACATCCATTGACGCGTGCCTGTGTACGAACCTCTTGGATTTGTATTGCAACAGTCGCTTGGATACCGAAATCGTAAGGTGTCGGAGACTTCCGTCGCCTTGTGTACGAAGGGCCTTAATTTTTTCCGTCTAGCCCCCTTTCACAACGCGCGATAAGGAACTTCGTTCGAATAAATAAATACTAACAAGTAATTTGTCGTTCCAGTTGATCACAGGTTTGCAGACCGTTCGTCAGAAGGTGAACATAGTAGGCGAGGAGATCCGCACGCTGCAGGCCAACATCGAGTCGTTCTCGTTGCAATACCACGAGTGCCTCAAGAACAAAGGTAAGGCGGCCATTACACGGTAGGTTTTGCCTTGGCAGAACCAATCTAAATATATATCAACTCAAAGGTGACTGACTGACATAGTGATCTATCAACACACAGCCCAACCACTGGACGGATCGGACTGAAATTTGGCATGCAGGCAGATGTTATGACGTAGGCATCCGCTAAGAAAGGATTTTGATCAATTCTACCATCAAGGGGATGAAAGTTTGTATGAAACTTTGTCAATTTGATAAAAAAATATATTGTTAAGTTCGACATCCACGCGAACGAAGACGCGGGCACAGCTAGTGATATATAAATGAATAGATACGTTACCTACACGACATTCTATCTTCAAAAACAGCACACTAACGCACACATGAATAACTAAATATTGCAATAGCACACTACATCACGATTAGTCGCTAAAGTAGGGATGGCATCGCAAGTGAAAAAGAGACAAATATAGTCAAGGTTTGTCAATTGACCACATTTGAGCGCGTCTCTTTCTGAGCGCGTATATTTATTTATTTATTTATCCTTTATTAACGTATAACGTATCTACACCTTTTTACTCATAATATCATTGGACAAAACCATGGCAGAGATTTTGACTGACGTAAAACCTATCGTATATTGCGATGATTGACGTTTACATGGCGAAAATTGTAGGCGATTAAAAATTACATCATTCATGATTGATGGAAGGATTGACCGTCTAATGGGCGCCTGAGGCTTTTCTGACTGTGTTTAATTCGAACATTTCATCAGTGAGTGAACACAATCGAGCATCACAATGCGCACCTTGTATCAAATCTATACTAAATGTACGCGAATGCTCGTCAGTCAGGGACCTCCCTGACTATGAATCCCTGAGTATTTGTAATGTAATGCTCAAAATCGATCTATAATGTTACATTACACGCGAATGCTCCCGGTGAGGTAGCGCCTTTATGAGCTGTCCTTTATGGTCAATTTTCGGATAAAAAAATGTTTTTTCATCTATGTAGGTCACATGAACTACCTGCAGCAGTCCATGACGAACGAGCGCCGCGACCTGGTCGCGTGTCTGAGGGTTCAGATCGAAGAGACTGAGAGGAAGCTCAACGCCTTGGTAAGTCGTACTTGTTAGTGTATTCCCACTGTCCCCAGTGCTGGTGTTCTTAATGCCAATGTCCCCCAGTGCCACTGTCTCTAGTGTGATGTCGCCAGAGCCACTGTCTCAAGTGTCAATGTCCTCGTTTTCAATGCCACGAGTGCCACTCTCTAGTGTCAGTCCCCAGTGCCAATTTCCCCGTTTTCAATGCCACGAGTGCCACTCTCTAGTGCCAGTCCTCAGTGCCAATTTCCCCGTTTTCAATGCCACGAGTGCCACTCTCTAGTGTCAGTCCCCAGTGCCAATTTCCCCCGTTTTTAATGCCACGAGTGCCACTCTCTAGTGTCAGTCCCCAGTGCCACTGTCTCAAGTGCCAATTTCCCCGTTTTCAATGCCACGAGTGCCATTGTCTCTAGTGTCAGTGTCCCCAGTTCCACAGTCTCTAGTGTCAATGTCCCCAGTGTCCGTGTCCCCAGTGCCACCGTCTCTTGTGTCAATGTCTCTGGTGTCTATGTCCCCAGTGCCACTGTCTCTAGTGTCAATGTCCCCAGTTCCACAGTCTCTAGTGTCAATGTCCCCAGTGTCCGTGTCCCCCAGTGCCACCGTCTCTTGTGTCAATGTCTCTAGTGTCAATGTCCCCAGTGCCACTGTCTCTAGTGTTAATGTCTCCGGTGCCACTGTCTCTAGTGTCAATGTCCCCAGTTCCACAGTCTCTAGTGTCAATGTCCCCAGTGTCCGTGTCCCCAGTGCCACCGTCTCTTGCGTCAATGTCTCTAGTGTCAATGTCCCCAGTGCCACTGTCTCTAGTATTAATCATCCCCAGTGTCAATGTCCTCAGTGCCACGTTCTCTTATGTCAATCCCTAGTGTAATAAAAGTGTGCCTAAGGCTTGCGAAATAAACTTACTTTCTTTCTAATTAACATATAATGGGGCCAATGGGAAAACCATAAAAAAAGACCATTACTAAGCAAAATATTTCATCAACAATGTCCTTTTCGTTCCAGGTGGCCCAGATAAGTCAATCTCAGATGGAGTTAGTAGACCACATGAAGGAAAACATCGCCAACTTGAGACAACTGCAGAGTCAGGTCCTCGATGAGGAGCTCATCAAGTAAGTAGCCTATTTAGAATTTTATTTGACTGGCCTGTTGGTCTAGTGGTTAGTGACCCTGACTGCTATGCCGGAGGTCGTGGGTCGATTCCCACCCAGGACAAATGTTTGTGTGATGAGCACGATCATTATTTTGTTCTGTGTCTGGGTGTAATTTATCTATAATATGTATGTATTTAGAAATACATAGGTATGTTTATCAGTTGTCTAGTACCCATAACACAAGCTCTGCTTAGCTTGGGACTAGATGATGTTGTGTGATAGTTTGGGATACTATTATTTTATTTTTTATAATATATTATTATTATATTTTTTTTTATACACTCTAATGGACGGCACGGTTAGCGCAGTGGCTGAGCGAATGGACTGCTGCGCTGCGTTTCGCGGGTTCGATTCCCGCACGGTACAAATATTTGTATGATCTACCAGTAGTAGTTGAAAATTTCAAAGGTACTAGTAAATTACGCAGCGCTGAGCTATGTCGGCCAGTTCTATACAAATACTAGATAAAGATATGCTTAATGCGGTACTAAAATTAGTTTTTAATAATTTCGTGCCAATTTGTAGTAATTTAACTATATAAAACTCCGATTTTATATAAATTGTCATTTTTTTTACTGTTAACGCTCTTAACCCGGAAGATCGGCCTGTGTGACTGTAATTATTTAGCCACGAGCCATCCTCTCCAGATTTCATAATAAAATACGTTAAACCCCAGATGGAAACGCGAACAGCAACTAAGCGGCAACGGTGTCCCGATGCAGTCGAATCTGAACACCATACAAGAGTGGTGCGAGCTGCTCGCTGACCTCATCTGGCTGACGAGGCAGCAGGTCAACAACGTGGCCAGGATCAACACCAAGACCATCGTGGAGCTGAGACAGCCGCACCTCGCTGAGATGCTGGATGAGATGAGCAAACAGGTAGGAAGACAGATTTAATTTAAGACTGTTTATATGTCTATCGCTCAATTCCTCCCCTCCTCATTTTTTACCCTTCCTCGTCTTACCTCCACCCGTCCTCCATCCTAATTCTTCCTTTGTCTTACCTCCTCTCCTCGTCCATCCATATCCTTCCTCCTCTCCTCCTCCATCCTAATCCTTCCTCGTCTTACCTCCTCCCCTTCTCCATCCTTATCGTTCCGCCTTCCCTCTTGCATCCTTGTCCTTCCTAGTCTTTCCTCCACCCGCTTTCTTCTCCTCCCTCTTCCTTCTTCCTCCTCCTTCCTCATACTTCTTCTTCTCCCTTCAAACTTCCTACCTACTTTCCTCCTTCCACCAACTCTCCTCCATTCCTTCCAGCAACACTCCTCTCCTTCCTCGTCTTACCTATTCCCCTCCCTCTTTCCTTATCCTTCTTTGTCTTTCCCCCTCCCGTCTCCTCCTCCTCCCTCCTGCCTACCAGTGGCGTAGGGTAAATATTCTTGAAAGGGAACTCGGACCAAAAAATGCTTCAATTCTACTTCTTAAATTGTAGTGTTTTGATATCCTTAATAAAAAACTTAGTAAACACACTAGTTGCCCCTACGATTTTTGAAAGCTCCACTCGATTTCTCTGGTCTGCCACCATCAAACCCTGATCTTCTTATCATGAATTTACCATTGAAATATCTTCTTTCCAACAAAAAAAGAATCGTCAAAATCGGTTCATATGCGACGAAATTATCCGCGATCAAACATTGAAAGGACATTAAAAGGACATATTCGACAATTTGTATACGGTCGAATATAGTAACCTCCATTTTGAGGGGTATGCCTAAAATTTACGTGACCCAGCCAACTTTTTTTTTGTGTATGGCATCTCACAAGGTCAGCCACTTGTGAGATGTATCAGTCAGTTGTGTACTCAACCGGACTTCCCTGTGGGCGCCTTAGCAGATAAGGGCCTCCAACCAGGGCTCTTGGAAAAATTTATGTCCAAATACCTTATACTAATCGCCTACAGATCTTAACACCGCGATTCACGATCGTGACGTAATTGCACAACGCCATCTAGTTGAAACTTCGAAACTAACATGACTCTGTTTTACGGAGAACATTCACCAAACAAAACAATTGAACCTTGTTTTACTATACTCACTGTACGAAAAACTTATCAATTTCAATAATACCAAATCAAATGCAAATTTATAGGTGAAATAAAAACAATAAAAATAAAAACAATACTAAAAATAAGCGTGAAGCAAAACCAATGTGAACCCATACGAATTACGAAGTCTAGTATCATTCCATCTCGTTCTGGTGTACGCATTTCTTATCTCTGTACCTTTCATAAGCCGGGAATATTCGGCTTGCCAACGTCCTTAAACTAGCGGTGTTATTGACCTCAAGCTCACGATCACTACAATAGAAACGATTCCTGATTTGCTTTACGGCTTTTGCTTTGCGCGGAAAAAAGTTGTAGGCGTTTATTTATTTATTTCTTTGTTTTATTTTCATAAGTAAATGTTTATTATTTCTATGATTGTTAGTTTTGGTTTGAGTATTTTTCTTTGATTGTTATTTTTACAAGCAATGTAACTTCGTATTTTTTTTTAATGATAAATGAAAATAAAATTAATAGGTACTATTATTTGCTATATTTCGAAAGGGAAGCCGATAGGAATCGTGTTGTATTAGATATTCGCCGCTGCTGCCTACCTTTCTCCTCCAAAAAAGGAAACCCTTATAGATTAGTCATGTCTGTCTGTTTGTCCGTCCGTCCGTATGTCACAGCCACTTTGGGTATCTATGGATAGGTCTTTAAAAATGATATTGAGGTTACATAGAACTTTTATATTATCTTACTTGATATAATACGGAACCCTTTATGGGCGAGTCCGACTCGCACCTGGCCGATTTTTTTTTATCAGAAGTAACAGTCTACAACCCCGCTTTGCGTTTCAAAATCCCGGTCATTCTTTAGACTTGGTTTTACACATTTCTCCTAATATATCTAATGTATTTATTTTTCTGAAGACCAGTGGTGGCCCAGTAGACCCTGACTTTCGAATTGTAGGCCGTGGGTTCGAAACCAGCCAGGCTTAATTTTTTGTCTAACGTTGAAGGAAAACATCGTGAGGAAACCGACATGTCATAGAACCAAACACTCGAAGATATGTTATCGAGTTACTCGAGGATAAGTACCTACGGTACTTTCACAGTTTTTATGTCTTGTGACTGGGACTGTAGCACCATAACTATTTTTGTACTAATTTTAATTTGCCTTTGACAGTTCAAAAGTGCCGGTTACGGCCTAGTTGAAATAAACGTTTTGATTTGATTTTGATTTGTTACATCTATCAACCCGCACTGGACCCACTCCCTCTCTCAGAGAGGAGGCCTGTGTCCCAGCAGTGGGAACATTATAGGCTGATGATGATAATGATTTATTTTTCTGTTGTTCAGGTGACCGGGTTGCTGTCAACACTGGTGACGTCTACATTCGTTATTGAGAAGCAACCGCCTCAAGTCATGAAAACGAACACGCGGTAAGAATAATATACATTAAAATCCTTTATAATAGCCTATTATAGTTAAAAAAAATAGTTTAAAATATCTATCTATGTAGGGTGAGTGGGGCTAAAATGAAAAACGGGGAAAGATAAAAAATACACAATAACGCCGAATATAAAGGAAATCTGTTAATGCTGGCAACTCAACACTGTCCATTTCATAAAATTTTCATTCCAACTTTCCTCCACTCACCCTATAATACAAAAAAAAATGTATCGCTACGCGCAAATCTCGAGAGCAATTGAACCGATTTAGATGATTTTTTTATAACATTAACTCTTGGAGTACAAGGATGGTCCTTACGGAAAGAAAAAATATAAAAAAATGCTTTAGAAAGTCTTTTTTCGCATACAAAAGACTCCTAATAATTCTTTTAAGTCAACTGAACTTTAAATACCATACCATAAAGTTAAAGTGCTGTATGTTGCAGGACCGCGGTAACTCTTTGACCATTCCCTGTCAGGCTTAAAGCCCTATACTAAAGAGGTGTGTGTTGTTCCAGGTTCACGGCTACAGTCCGCTTGCTGGTCGGGGGTCAGCTGAACGTTTACATGACGCCGCCCAGAGTTAGCGTGAGTATCACATCACTATGGTTTATTTAGTACTTTTACGAGCCGGGTATTTTTTATTTTTTATCGCGGTAAAATCATCAAATGAGTCGCTTGGGCATCTCGCTGTCCGACCATGGACTATGCCCAGGTCGACGACGCGTCGTGTTCTACGCGCGCCTCAAAGAGTGTCAGCAAAATGACGGGGCTCTCATAGGGCCAAAGCCTGCCGGGGTCGCGGGAATTATTTCTATCACCGTGACCCCGGAATAAAAAGAGGTATTGAAGGACACCGTGGATTTTAGTCAATACAAGTCTGACAGTCCCTTCCGCCCTGCCCGGGGTGATTACTCATTTGATGATTTTACAACATAGAAAAAAAATGTCATGTTTGTTATGACTTAGGGCCTATGCACACCACGTTCATTAAACGCGCGTCGACGGCTCATTTTTGTCAAACAGAGCAGTTTGTTGTCGCTATACAAAGTGTCAAACGCGCGTTTCTATCACGTCTGTATCGCTACAAACGCGCGTCAACGGCGCGTTTAATAAACGTGGTCTGCATATGCTCTTAGATTTTCTACGGCGTCGCTCGCGACTGAAGATTACATTCGATTTTGAATTATGACCCACAAAAAGACTATTTTCTTACAGACACAATTAGGTCGACTATTCCATAAACATTCATTCAACGACGATATATTACTAGACTCCGCATGCACGATCTAAGGAACAAAAACTATTCTGTCAACTCGCTGAGGTACTACGTAAGCGAGGGGTACGGGGGTACTGCGTTGTGATTGGCTAACTCAAGGTCTGTTCTGTCTCAAGGTATGTTTACGGCTCACAGGAGTGGTCGAAATAAGATGGATATAAGACTTTTTTGTCCTAATGTGTTGACAGACATCGGTCGCCTGTTATTAGGAGTCTAGTAATATATCGTCGTTGCATTCATTTTTGTTGGAATTTTTTGTGAGCTCTACAGTCACTTAACGACTACTTAATAACAAAATTCCTCTTACACCCAGGTCGTAATAATATCGGAGCAGCAAGCCCAGCTCCTGCTCAAGAGCGAGACCCAGGCCGGCAAGGGCCAGCAGCCGGTGGAGTGCGGCGACATCCTCAACAACACCGGCACCATGGAGTACCAGCCCACCAGTCGACAGCTCAGCGTCAGCTTCCGGTGAGGAATTGTCATCTTAGATCGGACGGCGAGTAATGGGTGACTCGCTGTCAGATCATGGCTCATGCTCGCGTCGTGTGCCGTCGTGTACAGGCAATAGAAAAAAAGACAATTCAATTTTATCATTAACTAGCGGCCCGACCCGGTTTCGAATGAGTGGACATGTGGACACAAAAAGAAATTCGTCCTCTGTACCCTGGTCCAACAGGACCAGGTTACTAACACAACAGTAGTATATTTTGCAACTAGTGAACAAAGAGCGGATTTAAAGCGAGGGCCATTATATGAATCAAGAGCAAGCGAAGGATTTTAATGACTGAATCACGACCGTAGGGAGTGATTCAAGTATTTAAATCCTGAGTGACGCGAGTGATTCAGGCCCTCGATTTAAATCCGTTTTATTCAAGAGTTGCAAACGATACTTTATACCATGACTGTGAGACAAAGAAAGATTTGAGCGATAAAAAATATTCAACGAAGAAAAATAAAGATTTTTTTTAATAAGTCTACTCCACACACAATTCACATACACATATACCCAGACCCGAAACAAATAATTGTAGATCATACGAATATTTGCTCCGTGCGGGAATCGAACCCACTTCACGCAACGAAGTAGTCCATCGCTCGGCCACTGCGCCAACAAGCTGACATTAAAAACGGAACAATGATTTAAATTAAGAGTAATTGAAGGGGGTTGTCCATCATCTCGGTCGATGTCGAATGTACTAAAGTCATCTAAATTCAAACACCAAAACAGTGAGTAAAAGACTACTTTTAAGCACTGTTTTCAGTGCGTAAAAGTAGCTTTTTCGAGGGGGAATGGTATAAAAAATAATTATCCGAATTGGTCCAACCGTATTCCAGTTATGAGCTTAGCAACACATTTTGCGATCCATTTTCATATTCTAGAAGATTAAAATAAATCATGGCAGCTACGAGATGACCAGTCTCAACTGACAGCACCCGTTCACGATCATGACACATGTATCAGCACCATTCAGCTCAACCATTCTAAGCAGAGCTTGTGTTATGGGTACTAGACAACTGATAAACATACTTATGTATTTCTAAATACATACATATTATAGATAAATTACACCCAGACACAGAACAAATGATCATGCTCATCACATAAAAATTTGTCCTGGGTGGGAATCGAACCCACGACCTCCGGCATAGCAGTCAGGGTCACTAACCACTAGACCAATAGGCATGTCCAAAATGTATGTATTAATAATATTTTATCTATCTCCCCACAGTAACATTTCTCTCCGTAAGATCAAGCGCGCTGAGAAGAAAGGTACAGAGAGTGTCATGGATGAGAAACTGACGCTGTTGTTCCGATCGCAGTTCAACGTGGGAGGCGGGGAGCTCGTGTTCCAAGTAAGTAATACATTATTTATTTAAATAATAGCTGCCTCGGTTTATTTTAATTATCAATAATTTTATTTCTGATTTCTTTTGGACACTTTTTGACTTGCTACATCGTTCTCACATAATGTACCATCTTAAAAGAATGATGTAACAAAGGTTCTGTAATAATTTTGTCGATCTAAAAAGAGTGTCCATGGAGTTTCTTGTCCGTTCTTCTCCATAGAGATCTACTTCTTGGAACGGGCATCTACGGTACTTTCACAGTTTTTATGTCGTGTGACTGGGACTGTAGCAACATAACTATTTTTGTACTGTTTTTATTTATTTAACGTAACTATTTTTGAGCTGTTTTTGTCTTTTCACATTTCAAAAGTGCTATAACTGGCCTACTTGAAATAAATGCTTTGATTTGATTTGAATACAAATATAAAGGGGTTATCAATTTTGAGGGAGATAAAACAAAAAGATAATTAGACAGGTACGATTCAGACCAACCGGCCGGGACGGGCGGCATTTTACAATGCGGTAAAGAACATTGAAATGTATCAACAGTGATTACATTTCATATTAGCCACTGCACTAAGAGGAGCTCGTGGCTAAATAATTACAGCCGCACAGGCCGATCTTCCGGGTTAAGCCGCGCTTGCCGAGGTTGGTCTGTGGATGGGTGACCATCTTTCATAGCAAGTTTCCTCCGTGCCCCGGAAAGCACGTAAAGCAGTTGGTCCCGGCTGTCATTTGTAGATCTTTGACAGTCGTTACTGTTAGCTCTAAAGTCTGACAACCAGTCTTACCATGGGATATCGTATTACCCAGTTACTGGGTTGTGGAGGTCCGACAGGCAGTCGCTCCATGTAAAATACTGATATCCAGCTGAATCTGGTTCGACTGGAAGCCGACCCCAATATAGTTGGGAAAAGGCAGGCAGATGATTAGCCACTGCACTAACCGTGCCATCACTAATTAGAGTGTATTAAAATATGTTTTCCTCCCCTCAGGTATGGACTCTATCCCTCCCAGTGGTGGTGATAGTCCACGGTAACCAGGAGCCCCACGGCTGGGCCACCGTGACGTGGGACAACGCCTTCAGCCCGCCGGGACGAGTGCCCTTCGCTGTGCCTGATAAGGTGAGTGGCCGTGGGACAAAAGGTGACGAATGTCATCGTGTTACGCATACTTGGAGTGTGACAAATGTCTTTTTGACGAATGTCTCATTCGTGTGATGTGACAGGCACATCTATGTGGCAAATACCAATATGTTACGTATTCGTCCATGTGACAAATTCCTCTATGTCAAAAATGACTCCCATGTGACGAATTCGTCCATGTCACAAATTACTCCATGTGACGAATTCCTCCGTGTGACGAATTACTCCATGTCACAAATTACTCCATGTGACGAATTCCTCCATGTTACAAATTTCTTCATGTCACAAATTTCTTCATGTCACAAATTACTCCATATAACAAATTACTCCATGTAGTAAATGACTCCATGTTACAAAGCGTGTCGATTGTTTCTCATAGACAGTCATTTATTACTCGAATAACCAAAGACTACAATAGTGATCCATACTAAAAAGAAAATTGCAGATAACTTAAGTAATTTTATATTTTTACTAGCGGCCCGTCCCGGCTGCGGACGGGTGAAGAACCCGGTCTAAAACTCGGTCCCGATGGTTACAAACACAAAAAAAAAAAATATCCGAATCGGTTAAGCCGTTTTCATGTTATGTTGTGACAACGGAAAACGGGTATCATTTTTATATACATAGATAGATAACAATGACAACCCTTTCTACTATACTCCCCAGGTGACGTGGGGCCAGTTAGCAGAGACTCTCCGCATCAAGTTCTGTTCGGCCACCGGAGGAGACCTCTCTGAGGACAACTTGCGGTTCCTCGCTGAGAAGATCTTCAGGTAAGACCTCTTGTGGTGTTTTGAGAGCAGTGGTGAAGATACACGTGGCACTCCCGAAACTGCCGCGGTGAAGCTATTGAATTTTTTTTTTTATATATCGCATACCTCGTATATTTTTAACGAGAATACACACACTACTGTAATAAAGAACTTCTTTGTTCTTTAAAAGTAGGTTTTATTGTGAAAACTCCTTTTGTAGCTGGCCGTTTAGGGCCTTATCACACTAGCGGTTTGGAAGCGGTTGCGGGGCGGAGCGGCCGCACAGCGAATGCGTTGCGAACACGCCGCGGTTGCGCAGCGAATTCGTTGCGGACGCGCAACGGGATCGCCGCGAACAGCAAAGTGAACGCCATTTTGTACTGCCTCGAACAAACGCCAAAACGTCCGCCCCACTTCAGATCAACGAGGAATTTTTTGTATGAAGACTTTCGAAAAATTCCTCCAGCGCTGAAATTTGGCATAATATGATAAGAGTAGGTGATACAGATTATAGATGCATAATCATCCAAATTTTTTTTTAGCCGAAAAGTTTTTTTTTACCAAAACATGAATACTGCTTATAACTCTCTGCGAAAAATTCCTCAGCCTAATCTAATAATGGATCTTCTCAAATTCGTCGATGCTTTCGTTTTCGACGTTTTCGAAGTAATAACGTCAACAGCAATGTTTCCTCGTCAGAATCCATTTTGTTACTGAGTGTACAAACACGTGACGAAAACGTAACGCATTTGCCACGCGTCCGCGACGTGTTCGCGACGGATGCGCGGCGTGTTCGCGACGGATGCGCTGCGCGTCCGCTCCGCCCCGCAGCCGCTTCCAAACCGCTAGTATGATAACGGCCTTAGAATCAGTAAGAAAAAGTAAATTGTCTTATTGACGGATATTTTTATGATTGCCGAAGTCTCCCGAACTGAAACGTCGTTAGACGATGCGTGGTGTCAGGTATTTTCGTTAGGTTTTTGAGAATTTCTTAATTAACTTAATAACATACTTATATACCTTCTTTCCATGGTGGTAGGCAGAAACTATAGAGCGCCAGCTACGATCCTTACATACTCTTTCTACCTCGTACACATGGCATAGACAAATGTTGCGTCGGGTGTAGATTTTTAATATTTTGAGTAGATTATTTATTTGTATATGTATTATACATATATTTATTTATTGATTTATAACTGCCATAATTATTTTCATTGCTGTTTCTGACCATGATAGAACAAAGTAACAAATTCTGAAAACCGCATCATCATCGGTTCAGCCAAACGCGAGATAATCGTTAACAAATATACAATCGAATTTGAAAATCTACAATACAAGTAGGCAAAAAAAATCCTTATCTCAAATACTACTGAACCAATTTTGATGAAACTTGCAGTATTCCCTAAGTTGAAAAATACCTGGTCGCGGGCTTGTTTCCATCACCGTGACCCTGGAACATAAAGGGCTATTGACGGACACCGTAGATTTTAGTCAGTACAAGTCTGACAGTAGGGTGGGAGTACTCATTTGATGATTTTACCACGATAAAAAAAAAATTGAAAAATACCGAATACAACAGAAAAAGAATTACTTATATCGGACTTGTAGTTCAGGAAATATGCGAACACAAGCATAAAAACATACAAACGCTTTTGACATTTGGCACATTTGTTTATATGGACTCTGATATAAGCTAACATATACAAATACTGGGCAGTAATGGAAATATTACATACACCCTCACACCTCCTTTTTTTTAAGTCGGTAATAATATATGAAAATCTGCTTCGAAAATGCCACCACAATCATTTGTTCTGTGTCTGGGTGTAATTTATCTATAATATGTATGCATTTAGAAATATATAAGTATGTTTATCAGTTGTCTAGTACCCATAACACAAGCTCTGCTTAGCTTGGGACTAGATGGCGTTGTGTGATAGTTGTGGAACAACGACGACATATTACTAGACTCCTAATAACAGGCGACTGATGTCTGTCAACACATTAGGCAAAAAAGTCTTATATCCGTCTTATTTCGAGCACTCCTGTGAGCCGTAAACATACCTTGAGACAGAACAGACCTTGAGTTAGCCAATCACAACGCAGTACCCCGTCCCCCTCGCTTACGTAGTACCTCAGCGAGTTCACAGAATAGTTTTTGTTCGTTAGCTCGTGCATGCGGAGTCTAGTAATATATCGTCGTTGTTGTGGAATATTATTATTACTATTTCAACGCCACGTATCACCCCCTACCGGCTTAAGAACGTATGCTATATGTAATATGAAGTATATGTGCTGTCCCCAGGACTTGTCTCCCGATGAACACCATGGAGCTGAACGCTATGCCCGTGTCCTGGACTCAGTTCTGCAAGGACGCGCTGCCGGAGAGGAACTTTACCTTCTGGGAGTGGTTCTATATGGTGGTGAAGGTCACTCGGGACTATTTGAGGACTCTGTGGTGTGATCAGTGAGTATATCTTCTTTTTATATATAAAAATCAATGCCGTCGTTGTAACTTTATAACTCAAGAACGGGCTCACCTATCCAAACCAAATGTTTAGTCTTTGTTCGGACTATTTAGAAGAGTATTTATGTGAAGTTTTGTTCGTCAATTTTGAACCACCCAATCCTGATACCAATAATACCAAAAGTTTTTTTTTTAATGTTGGCTTTTCTTAGAACGTCGCGAATTTCAAAAATTTTCTATAGAAAGACAAGAATTCGACCGCTGACCGGATTAAATTAAGCAAAAATTTGTATGGTAAATGTCATCTCTTACAAAATTGATTTGACTGTGATGTCAACCTATTGGTTGTAGTAGTATTATAACTCTGCAATAGATGGCGCTAACGTCACCGTAAGACGATAAGAATTCGTTAAAAAACGTGTGGGACGTCCACCCATAAGGTGGGCAGACGATCTTGTGAAGACCACATGGTCATGCTGCAAACCTCTTCTAACAGATCCTATTGGAAGTCTATAGGAGAAGCCTATGTTCAGCAGTGGACGTCTTTTTTTTTTTTTTTTTACGTGGTAAAATCATCAAATGAGACCTCCCACCCCGGGCAGGGCGAGAGGTACTGTCAGACTTGTACTGACTAAAATCCACGGTGTTCTTCATTAGCCCTTTATGTTCCGGGGTCACGGTAAGGAAATAAATCCCGCGACCCCGGCTGGCTTTGGCCCTCTGTGAGGGGGCCCCGTCATTGTGCTGACAGCTCTTTGAGGCGCGCGTGGAACACGACGCGCCGTCGACCCGGGCATGGTCCATGGTCGGACAGCGAGTTGCCCTTTACTCGCTGTCCGCATTGGCTAGATTGCTACTAACTCAATGGTTCGATTTATGCGTCTAGAGACGCGCTAGTGATGTGAACGTATTTAATCGACTAACAATAGTAATTTTAGTGTTGGGATTCTAACAATAAGCAAATATTCATGTCATATTGTTCCTTGCAGCCTCATAATGGGTTTTATCCAGAAGAAGCAAGCTGAAGAGATGTTGTCCAAGTGTCCCGCCGGCACGTTCTTGCTTCGATTCTCGGACTCAGAGCTTGGAGGCATCACCATCGCTTGGGTTGGCGGTAAGTGGGGATTTAGAGTGGCTGGTGATAATTTAGAGTGGCTGGTGATTTATAAAGAGACTGGTCTTTTAGAGTCATTGGTGATTTGGGTCGGCTGTAAGTGGCGATTGAGAGTGGCTGGGGATTTTTAGAGTGATTGGTGATTTTAGAGTGACTGGTAATTTATAAAAGGGCTGGCCTTTTAGAGTGATTGGTGATTTGGGTTGGCTGTAAGTGGCGATTGAGAGGATGATAATTTTTCAGTGGTTGGTGAATTTAGAGTCACTGGTAATTTATTTGACAGGCCTGTTGGTCTAGTTCGGGTTCGATTCCCACCGAGGACAAATGTTTGTGAGCATGATCGTTAATTGTTCTGTGTCTGAGTGTAATTTATCTATAATATTTATTTTTTTAAGAAATATATTAGTATGTTTATCAGTCCTCTAGTATCCATAACACAAGCTCTGCTTAACTTGGGACAAGATGGCGTTGTGTGATAGTTGTGGAAAGAGTAACTGTTTACAAAGAGACGGGTCTTTAATGGTGACTTGGGACAGTAAGTGGCAATTTAGAGTGAATGGTGATTTATAAAGAGAGAGGATATTTTAGAGTGACTTTTAAGATCTGCTGGTGATTTTAGGGAAGACATAATGCGTCGACAGGCTGGCCATTTTGTATGAGTGTATGAAATATTCAGAGTTCGTAATTTTACTGTATTTGTCAAACTATTTACGTTACTTATAGCGCATACAATTTCGTTGTTCCAGAGGGTAACGAGGTGTTCAGCCTGCAGCCGTTCACGTCGCGCGACCTGATGCTGCGCTCGCTGGCAGACCGTGTGCTGGACCTCACCCAGCTCCAGTTCCTCTACCCCAACATCGCCAAGGATGACGTGTTCTCCAAGTATTATACTAAGCCCGGTGAGTAGGCAACTCGCCGCCCGACCATGAACCCTGCCCGGATTGACGTCACGTTGTGTTCCACGCGCGCTTAAGAGAGCGTCAGAAAGATGATGGGGCCGCCCTCTAGAGGGCCAAAACCTGCCAGGGTCGCGGGACTTATACCATCACCGTGACCCCGGAACATAAAGGGCTATTGAAGGACACCGTGGATTTTAGTCAGTACAAGTCTGACAGTCCCTCCCGCCCTGCCGCCCGGGGTGGGAGGCCTCATCTGATGATTTTACCACGTAATAAAAAAAACCCGGTGAGTAGGCTCGCCGCTCGACCAAGTATTATATCTGTCTATCTACATAAACAGAGAGATATAGAATAGATGCAATAAAATCAAGCAAAACAACAAAAATCGTGAATATTCTCTGTCGGATATATCCGACTCTGGCGTAATGGACCCGAAAATATTTGTTGGATATATCCGATGTTGGCGGTTAGTGAAGGTTTTCATGAAAAATTGCAATATATCTAATTGTAGTAGACGAAAAACAAAGAAAATAACTCCTCGACTTATTTTTCTTTCTTTCTTCGTGAACAGAGAACGAAATGCTAAAGAACGGCTACGTGAAGCCGGTGCTGGTGACGACGCTCCCGCCGTACATGTCGTCGTCGCCTGCGTACGCGCACTCGCCCGACTCGCACCGCAACACGCCCAGCGTTCAGAGCAGGTCAGTCATGATATACAGCTAGCGTGATTCCTTCTTAGTAGCCCTCAAAATTTAATTTCCGAAGTTTTTTGCAATTTGCATAACAGTGACAAGTTGTAACTTGATTGAAATGTGATTTACGACATTAACAAGTATAAATTTAAATATAACAATGATCAAAACATTCGCTCCATTCACTCTCACATATACCGGGTGTTTTAAGACAATACACCCTGTATTTAGTCAAAAGTGGTAAGTCTGATATGCAAATTAGAGAAAACACAAGAAATTTTGAATTTCGTACACTACGAAGGAATCACCTTAAATCACCGCTCGCTCTAATTTTTTTGGAGTAATCACCACTCAATCTAAACTTTACAAAATAATAACCACACAGTCCAAAAAAGTGAAATGTCCAATTTTCTCATTTAAATATTAATCACCACTCGTTCTTAAAATTTTGGGAGTAAATCACCAGTCACTCTAAATATAACAGTGTATTACCTAGAGCCGCTGGAGCAATAACCATTCGCTCTAAAACTAAGCACATTTTTTTATCTTAACCGCTGGTATATTATGGCCCACTCCCTCTCACTGAGATGGGGCTTTAGTCCCAGCAGTGGGAACATTAAAGGCTGACGATGGCTACCAACATAGGAGCGTGTGTAATCTGTATATTCATGCCAAACAACACCTCTCTAGTATTCAAATCAAAACGTTTATTTCAACTAGGCCTTAACCGGCACTTTTGAACTGTCAAAGACATTAAAATTAGTACAAAAATAGTTATGGTGCTACAGTCCCAGTCACAAGACATAAAAACTGTGAAAGTGCCGTAGGTGCTCATTCCAAAGCGTAGATCTCTATGGAGAAGAATGAGCAAGAAACTCCATGGACACTCTTTTTCAATCGCCAAAATTATTACAGATCTTTGGTTACATCATTCATCATCAGATGGTAGGTACATTATGTGCGAACGATGTGGCAATTTATTAGTGTCCATATTATGTGTCTGAGCTGCGGACAGACAGACAGACAGACATGACAAAACTGTAAGAGTTCCTTGTAGACTAACCCTGACTGCCTTCTTCCTAAAGGCGCTCCCTCAAAGCATTCACGTGTAATGTAACATTATAGATTCGACTTTGAGCATTACATTACAATACTACCTCCCTGACTGACGAGCATTCGCGTACATTTATTATAGATTTGATACAAGGTGCGCATTGTGATGCTCGATTGTTCTCCCTCACTGATGAAATGTTCGAATCTGTAACGTTACATTACAGGTGAATGCTCGCGGTGAGGGAGCGCCTTTAGACACCGTATTTAGACTGTGTGGTTATTTTGTAAAAAAGTTCTAGATTTTTTTTCTTTTGTTTTTTTTTTAATTTTATTATTTTCTTCCCTTAGGTACATGATTGATTTTTGAACGTAATTTTTATTATTTTTTTGGATGCCGAACTGAAGTGAAATTTACTTAGTATTAATAATTTTAGTTTATTCGTTTTAATTATTTTTTTAATAGTCACATCCTGATTTTTTTAAATATACTTTATTATTTTTAAGTTTTTTTTTAAATTTAAGTTTTCACTGCAATGATTTTTTTTAAGTGTAAGTTCGATTATATTTTTTTTAGTTTAGTTCTTATTAGTTTTATAGTAATAATTAATAGTTTTAAAATTAATTTAAAACTTACGCACTTATATGTTTTCTGGCCTATAAGAAGTCTAGCTTTGGTGTCAAAATTAAATCATAATTGTTTTAAAACGTTGACAGAATGTGAATTATCGAGCTGTGTACATCACGAAAATATATCTATCTACTGTTGGCCTAGTGGTTAGTGACCCTGACTGCTATGCCGGAGGTCGTGGGTTCGATTCCCATCCAGGACAAATGTTTGTGTGATGAGCACGATCATTTGTTCTGTGTCTGGGTGTAATTTATCTATAATATGTATGTATTTAGAAATATATAAGTATGTTTATCAGTTATCTAGTACCCATAACACAAGCTCTGCTTAGCTTGGGACTAGATGGCGTAGTGTGATAGTTGCGGAATAAAAAAAAAAAGATTAAAAAAAATAATTAAATATTGTCTCATTTTTTCTATCAATTAAATTATCCTGTCTACGTTTTAAAACATGACAAAAAAAGACAATAACAAAAATAAATTGGTGCTAAAATTCTATGATATGACAATAATATTAAAAAGGCTTCTACAGGCCAATCGACATAGGCCTTTTGAGGCTTAAGGGCGCAAAACCAGAAAGTTGGCAACGCCGCAAATACCTGCCAAAAATTTCCAAGTTTTAATTCATTGGCAATGTTACTGTATGGAAATAAAAAATATGGCTCTGTAGTGCAACAGAAAATTGATATAGGAATGCAATTAAAACACTGAATTTGATGTTGTAACCGTTTCAGGTGTATAAAACGCATTTGGAAAGTATAGTAGTCTAAAACTATATATTAGGTGTTAGGATATTTGTTTTTGCGTCCCCTAATCATTTTTTTAGTGCACTACAGAGCCATATTTCTTATATTCATACAGTAAATTGGCAAAATTAATTAAAAGTTGTAAATATTTGACAGTCATGTGCGACGTTGCCAACTTTCAGAATACATGCTCTTAAAATATGATGTGCTTGCGCAATACTTGTGCACTGTCTCCCGCGTCGATGACTTAACTCCCCTGAGGCCTTAGTAAAAAGCAAACGACAGTAAACGACAATCGTTATCGTTCATCAGACACCAATACATTTTCAACTTTATACCCGAGCGCGTAAAGTTGAACATCTATTGAAGTTCACAGATCGTTTTCGTTTGTTTCGTTCGTCATCGATCAGCAGTTTTTAATAGATTTTCAACTTTACGCGCTGGGGTATAAAGTTAACTGTCGTATGCTGTTTGACTAACGCCCCTGAGTTTCTAGCTAGCTAAAACATCTGTCTCTCTTTTAGCTGCGGAACCACGATCCTACAACTGTAAACGGATTACTTTTTGTACTACTAAATGTTCGATTATTAAAATTAAGTTTAATTAAGGGAAAATTAGAAAAAAAACTGTAAAAAAATATTTTATTTTGGATCTCAATTTTAGTTGTACTCTTTTTTTATCGTGGTTGATTCATCTAATTAGTCCTCCCACCCAAAAAAAAACAAGCCAATAAAAATCAAATAGTTGACCTCTGTGATGTGATTCGGTTTTCAAACGTTCAATTAGATCATTCTCTTGTCGTCAGAAACGCATTTTGCCAGAAAACGCATGTTGACAGAATCGCAACTCGCCAGATTTGCATCTCGTCAGATTTTCAAAGACGCAGCTTGACAAACAATAAAATTAATGATTTCGATAAATGTCATATAAATACTGTTAAACGTGAATCGGTAACTGGAATCCCAACCCTACGCATCGTGGTACATCCTTAGTGGAGCAAGCAGAGACAAGTCAGGGTGACGTATGTCAGCGCGGTGTGATTTGACATGACCGGCAAATTCAAGTTCCAAGATGATAATTATATTTTATTGAATAAATGGTGGATTCAGTAATGGTGCAGTTTTCCATTTATTAGTTCAGAAGTGGGATAATAATAGGTAATATAATCCTTCATTACAATACACGTTTAAAATATCTGACGAGTTGCGTTTCTGACAAATTGCGAGTCCATCCTGACAGATGACGCGTTGCGTTTCTATCGACATTATATTTATACTGTTTTCGGCTATACAAGTTGTGAAAAAACCTTGAAAAAAAAAAAAGAAGATTAGCGAAGGATTTTTGACACTGAAATTGAAATCCAAAGTAATTTTCTCAATCTCTCTTGGTACACAAGTTTATAGACTAATACGAGCAACGACGATATATTACTAGACTCCTAATAACAGGCGACCGATGTCTGTCAACACATTAGGCAAAAAAGTCTTATATCCGTCTTATTTCGACCACTCCTGTGAACCGTAAACATACCTTGAGACAGAACAGACCTTAAGTTAGCCAATCACAACGCAGTACCCCGTCCCCCTCGCTTACGTAGTATCTCAGCGAGTTGACAGAATAGTTTTTGTTCCTTAGATCGTGCATGCGGAGTCTAGTAATATATCGTTGTCATGAATACGAGGCTTAGGCCGGGTTTCCACCGAAGCTAAGCCGAGAGAAAAATACAATACCAAGAGACTTAGGCCCAACTCTAGAGAGCGAACTAAACGCGCTTACTTATGATGCAACGTGAATATTTGCCTCGCCAACCAAGTACAATTGAAAATCAACCTAAATAATACGACATAGATCATACATCTATAAATATATGATGATCAATGCCACTTTTCGTTGTAACATTATAACTCAAGAGCAGGCTCACCTATCCAAACCAAATGTTTAGGCTTTGTTCGGACTATTTAGTAGATTATTTATGTGAAGTTTGAACAAAATCGGTCGAGCAGTTCTTCATTTATCACATTTTTTGTAACACGTAACGAAGCACGGGGAGAGTCGCTAGTTTGATATAAAAAAGATAAAGAAATCACAGTAGCCACGGGGACGTAATTCAATCGAATTGCATCATTATGTCTTTGTAGTAGGGATGATTTTTATTTCTACACTAGCGAGCAAAAATGGAATCACTTACGTATAATTGATCTGGGATAGCTCCTTAAATAATGGAATGAATTTTGTATGAATTTAAGGTTAACAGGGGAGCAATTCTCGGTTTTAGAGATGGTGTCGAACTCGACAAAAAATTCTAATGACGTCATTTCTACGACAAATTTTACTGAACCCTTAACGCTAGCCTTCGACAAATGGCGAATTTGACATAGAAACTTTTAAAATTTGTCGAAAAAATGACGTCGTTAGAATTTTTTGTCAAGTTCGACACCATCTCTAAAACCGAGAAGTGGCCCCCTGTTAAACCTTTAATATAGTACCATTTTTATTATTGTTAACTAATAATTAAGTATTCAAGATCGCGTGGAATCTGAGTAACTGACTCCATACTTCAAGTCGCTAGTATATGTCACTCGATTCGTACGATTTGCAATTTCTACTAACTAAAAACGAAAATCGTCCTTGATACTACGTTATAATGATGCAATTTGACTGACTTACGTCGTCGTGTCGAGCGTGTTTTGTTTTTCATCTACTCGTAGATAACCGCACGTTTTATGTCATATGTCGTAGTGGTAAGGATGATTTTCACTTGTAGTTGGAATCGGTCGCATCGCGTCTAAGAGAAGCTCCCTAACCGCGTTTAGCTTGCTCTACGATTTTGGGCCTAAGAGATTTGCAATTAAAGCACAAAATTACCAGTATTAAAAATTTGATATAGTTTGTAACGTATCGGCATTTATTTTTAATTAGTATTTAAACATTTTTCTGTGACAGTATTCCTTTTAACCAACTTCTAATAAAGAAGGTTCTTGTATTTATAAGTTTTGACTGGCGCTAAAAATGTATTTGTAAATCTTAAGATTTTGTAACTTCCAAATTAACGATTATTATTCCAAAAAGGTTTTGTTAGCAAATAGATTATATTTCTTTTCTTAGTGTAGAAAAAAAAAATGCGTTTTTTTTCTGTTTTCTTGTATATCGAATATATTAATACATTTATATATACAGGGTTATTGGTTAAGTCGACCTATTCCCTTTAAGGGGTTAAAGTAGACCTCATTCTTGACTGATTTCACTATGGGAACCCCTATCCTAATCCTTACCGTTTTTGAGTTATTAGACTTTTGCTTTTTTTCAAAAATATTCCACCTCTGCCTCATAAACTGGTTAAAGTAAGAATTTTACGACGTTTAGGACGCTAAAGTGATACTTTTTCCATAGCTTACGAACTACACATTCTATTGAAACCAGTTTATTTGATAAATTACTCATACCTTGGGAAATAAATGGTTGTAAAGTTCAAATATTGATTTTTTTTTTGGAGCTACCCTTGACTTTCAGGCCAAATTTCTCAAAATATGTGTACGGTACTAGATGTGCAGATTGCAGCAAAAACACTGCTGTCTCATTAGCTTTTTAAAATGGTACCACAATATGCACGTTTAGTAAGAATATGGTCAAAAAATAAGGGTTGATACTTACAAGGTGGTAGGTATTTTAACAAAACTTGTTCTGTACGAACAAGTTTTCGTTTCCTCAGTTATCGAAGAATTTCAAAAAAAAAGAAGCATATTCTAAATTCGACTGTTTTATTTCAATGTGGATGATCTTCTCCACTAATTGTAGACTGTTTTTTTTTATTTGCTGTATCTTCTTTGTTACGATTTTTTCTTGATATCATTATGTGGTCTTAGCTTTTTGACGCAATACCTCGAATGGTCAATGGGATCAGGCCAATTCGTTGTATTTTGTCACAACCATGGGTTGGAATTAGGTAGAGTCATGTACTTATACAGCGAAAGAAGAAACAATAATAAAATAGCGATAGGTAACAAAAAAATCCTCAACAGAGTAAGTAAGAAAAATTGAACTGCAAGTGAAGGAAGTCGATTGACAAATAGAAATGTAAATTCGAATTAGAACCTCCTTCTTCTAATGAAATCGGTTAAAAGTATATTGATGAGTTTGGTTAAAAAACCACCTTGTCAGAATCAACCCTTATTTTTTGGCCATATTTTTACTAAAAGTGGATATTGTGGTACCATTTTAAAAAGCTAATGAGACAGCAGTGTTTTTGCTGCAATCTGCACATCTAGTACCGTACACTTATTTTGAGAAATTCGGCCTGAAAGTCAAGGGTAGCTCCAAAAAAAAATCAATATTTGAACTTTACAACCATTTATTTCCCAAGGTATGAGTAATTTATCAAATAAACTGGTTTCAATAGAATGTGTAGTTCGTAAGCTATGGAAAAAGTATCACTTTAGCGTCCTAAACGTCGTAAAATTCTTACTTTAACCAGTTTATGAGGCAGAGGTGGAATATTTTTGAAAAAAAGCAAAAGTCTAATAACTCAAAAACGGTAAGGATTAGGATAGGGGTTCCCATAGTGAAATCAGTCAAGAATGAGGTCTACTTTAACCCCTTAAAGGGAATAGGTCGACTTAACCAATAACCCTGTATATATATTTCTTATTATAACTGTTGACCAGCTTCGCTTTAATTTAAAAATAAAAAGAAGAAATAGTAAATTTTCAATTAATACAAAATATTAAACTTGGCAATTTTATTACAAACACTATAAAAAAATAATTAGACAAATTGGTCCAGTTGTTCTCGAGCATTGCGCTTAGCAACACAACGGGCCAAAAATATTAGTTGATATGTAATTATATGTATAGATAGATAATTATATGATGTTTTTTTTTTCTTTACTAACTGCGCTCAAGAATAAATATCCTATAATACAATGTTATTTTTATACGCATAACGCCTGCGTCGCGAATTCGCAAAGATATTTTACACGTTGCGCTACCTATAAACAGCTTTCATAAAAACAATCGAACGAGAAATTCAGCTACGAGTGTAAGTGGTTGCGATGCCTTATTGTTTAAGGCGTCTGGAGTACCTATCCAGAAGACGCAGGTTCGAACCCTGCTCGCAGCTCAATTTTTCGTTCCTTGAAAAATATCCTAAAATTTATAAAACAGCCTAAAAAATGTCTTGTTTAGAAAAAATGCCGTTATTAACGTATCCTTGGTTCCGTTTAAAATAAAATACGGTAATACTCGCGTGGGGTACATGATACCCCAATCGTATAAATAAAATAATACATGCAAAATCAGGACTAAAAATCGATACTTGTTCAAAAAGCGAATGTAGTTTTTTTTAAATAAAATAAACGAGAAAATAAATCTGAATCCGTTGGGGTGTGTAATACCCTGAGTGGGTTATTAATTAAATATTTTAAAGTGAAATTTGGCATTTACAACATATGAAATAAATAAAAACATATCACAATGTTTCGACCAAATTTTAAAACAAGTAAGAGAGCCAGGGTTCTAATACGAATTTAATAAAAAAAAAAAACATTTTTTTCAGTAAAAAAAAAATATTAGGCCTAATTAGGTCAATTCTCGCTGTATACGTGACAAAATTTAATTAAAATAATAAATATTATTTAATTTTTCATACTTATTATAAAAATATATGTATACAGGGT
Source organism: Agrotis ipsilon (assembly GCA_028554685.1). Lineage (NCBI taxonomy): Eukaryota > Metazoa > Arthropoda > Insecta > Lepidoptera > Noctuidae > Agrotis > Agrotis ipsilon. The sequence continues at coordinate 41,309 of JAPNUC010000053.1, read as the reverse complement.
GAATTTTTCAACTGGGCGTGGATGGCTACTTTCGAAACTATGAGGAATATCGAAAAACGTTGAAAGGAGTCTCGAGGCCGATTTTGACGAAAACTAAAACTGCATCATTGGATTTTAGATAAATCTAAAATCCTGGCCAGGAATCGAACCCGCTGATTTTGGAAAAAAAATCACACCCTGTATTATTACACCGTTCGATAGTGTTGCTAATAAGGATCAAATTCTGGGAAGTAATCATATACGGCAAACTTAAGGAAATGGCTGATTTTTATGAAATTGCTATTTTTCCATGTTACTTTTACATCTACTGAGCCATAATTTATTCGAAATTATAAAATTTCATTGTTTTCAATGTATCACTGGATTTGACGTTTCAACAATCCCACTGTACTTAGCAATACGACATTATTAAGTTGAACTAAAAATAGCATTATTTTAAAGAAAAAACGGTAACTTATGTTTCAAATACAGTCTTTGCCTTGAAGATTAATCATTTTTTTTGTAATTATACGTTTTCCTCAACTTTGCCGTGTATGATTACTTCCCAGAATTTGATCCTTATTAGCAACACTATCGAACGGTATAATAATACAGGGTGTGATTTTTTTTCCAAAATCAGCGGGTTCGATTCCTGACCAGGATTTTAGATTTTTCTAAAATCCAATGATGCAGTTTTAGTTTTCGTCAAAATCAACCTCGAGACTCCTTTCAACGTTTTTCGATATTCCTCATACTTTCGAAAGTAGCCATCCACGCCCAGTTGAAAAATTCACCCTGTATATATAAAAATATTGGACGTTAACTATTATCGTTAAATATTCACGTTTGTCCCATTTACGTATATTAAATAATTAATAAGTAATTATATTACTATAGAAAACATTGAATTGGCAATTATTACGTTACATTTGTATGTTATTAAAAATTATATTGAATATTTGATAGAAGTAAAAAATTGTCTGTTAATTTCTTTTGAGATAAATAAAAAAAAATGTTTCTTTAAAAAAATTTAAATCGTTTCGTAAACGATGAAAAACATAGATAAGAAATAGTAAAAATTTTGCGGCGGTTAAAATTTTCTGTTTATTTTGAATTACATGTATGGCATGTCGTCTAAACAAATATTATTTATACAAAATATTCAAAAAAAAATATTTGACAAATCAATAAATTGTGGAAGTTAAACTATTTAAACATATATACCAAGCTCTTTTCTAATATATCAACTGAGAATTAAAAAAAACACGATATATTTCAATATTTGTATTATTTTTTTCCTAAATAAATAAAATAAATTAAAAATATTGTTTAAAGTCTCGGAAAAATTAAATCATTTAATAACTATATCTAAAATATATTTATAAAAAAACATCACTGTCAATATTATACCGTCCTTCTCTATTGTCTATGTTATGTGTTACTTTCGAAAATTCTATTTCTATATTTAGAAAAGTTTCCGAAAAAAATCGACTGATATTAAAAAAAATCCTAAAAATTTCATTGTTTATATTTATATTATAAAATATTTATATTTTAAAAATATCTCCTAAACTAACATGGGGTCCATGAAAATGCATTTTTATTCTTTCTCTTTTAATTAATAATTAAGTTAAGATTTTAGCTAAATATTGTATTAGTTAAGTTTTTTTATGCTAGATGTGGTATTTTTTTTATACAACGTGTAACGTTAATAGCGCAAAACCTCTCGTGGGGTAGCTAAGCCCATGTTACTGAACAATTTTTGTTCTAAAAATTTTGTTAATTCGCAAAAAAAAAAAGATTTTTCATACTGATGGGCCCGATCAATTCCTCATTTTGTATGAAAAAGCAAATTTTTCTTTTGCGAATTTCCTACAGTCTTGGAACAAACATTGTTCAGTAACATGGGCTGAGTTATCCCACGAGAGGTTTTGCGCTATTAACGTTACACGTTGTATATTTTTACTACATCTGCATAATTCATTTAATTTAAGTCTCGATTATTTACTAAATCATACTTATTTTGATTGAAGCAAAATATTGCTAATGATACAGTAAAAAAGAACAAAAAAAAAAGTTGTGACTAAGTATTTTTTCTCTGTATAAATTCGGTGCTAATTTTCTTAAATTAATTCTTTTTTTATTTTAAGTACATAACTTTTTTATAAAAAAAAAACATGACATTTATTTAAGTTTTAAGATAATTAAGTGCTTTATTTTTTTTTAATTGAAATCTATGGTTTCTTTTTTCGGTAAAGAATGGATTGAAAAAAAAAATAGTCTTAAGAATTTATGGTCTATCGAATATTAATAAAGTTTTTATATTTTGGAAAAGAAAAGAAAAAACATAATAATCTTACATCTTTTCCACTGTTTTATTATTATTATTCCACTTCAAAAATTGTATCGTTAACTATGAATTTATTTTCACTGAAGATACAATGACTAATTTCGTAAAAAAAAAACAAAGATGGCGTACTTTTTGAACTGACAGCTGTCACTTAAACGTCAAACAACCAAATAAAAGAATATGCTAGTTCTAATGAATGTTGTATTTATAAGTATTAAATCGGTCAATTATTGATTAAAAAAAAACTAAAATGTACCGCTAACGCGCCGAAGGAATTTTTGACAAGATATTTTTTTTTATTTGCATTTCGACCAAAATTTAAAACTAATAAGATTTTTTTTTTCAATTTTTTTTTCGTTCGGAAAGTCCTTCGGGTAAGCGCGTTAGTTAATTGATTTTATGATCGTTTCTTTATAATTAAAAATAGTTAATAAAATTAACGAATTTATGTGAAATTTATCTTTAAATGGATGTGACTATTATCTCTAGTTAGGTGTAATTTGATAGACAAAAAAAAAATAATGAAAAAAAATGTCGGCTCCACACATAACCTATAAGTATTTAAAATTTTGTATTTGTATGGATACAGAATTTTGACTGGCCTGTTGGTCTAGTGGTTAGTGACCCTGACTGCTATGCCGGAGTTCTTAGGTCAAATTCCCACCCAGGACAAATTTTTATCTGATGAGCACGATCATTTGTTCTGTGTCTGGGTGTAATTTATCTACAATATTTATGTATTTAGAAATATATAAATATGTTTATCAGTTGTCTAGTACCCATAACACAAGCTCTGCTTAGCTTGGGACTAGATGGCGTTGTGTGATAGTTGTGGAATATTATTATTATAATTTGGCACGTTTTCATTTTAAAATTAGGCAATTTATTTTTCCTCGTACTTACGGATTTTCGATCACAGTTACTTTGGTAATTTCTGTTTGAGGAAACTGAAAAAAATATTCTTTATAGTGAAGTGTGTGGGGCCAGGCATTCTAGCTTTGAGACGTCAAAACTCCAATAAAAAAAAAACTAAAAATATACTGCCTACTAGATTTAAAAAAGTGATTTTTTAATTTACTCTTTATAGTGGTTAAAATAAGGCTTATTTTAGACTGCAGCTGTTAACTGTTTGATTGAACAAAAAAATTAAAAAATGTGTTTTACTACACCAACTGGCCGGGCCGGGTGGCATTGTACAATGCGGTAAAGAACATTGAAATGTATTTACAGTAATTACAGTTCATATTTGCATGAAAAATCTCCGTCTGCATCCCGCGACACGTAGCGACGTTTCCCGTAAGTTGCATGCAAATATGAACTGTAATTACTGTTGATACATTTCAATGTTCTTTACCGCATTGTTAAATGCCGCCCGGCTGGTTGGTCTGAATCGTACTTTACTAGTGGTCAATGTTTTGCAGAAGTTGCTATCTCTTTTCTATATACAGGGTGATATTTTCAACTGGGCGTGGATGGCTACTTTCGAAACTATGAGGAATATCGAAAAACGTTGAAAGGAGTCTCTAGGCCGATTTTGACGAAAACTAAAACTGCATCATTGGATTTTAGAATAATCAAAAATCCTGGCCAGGAATCGCATCTGCTGATTTTGGAAAACAAAATCACACCCTGTATTATTACACCGTTCGATAGTGTTGCTAATAAGGATCAAATCCTGGGAAGTAATCATATACGGCAAACTTAAAGAAAACGTATAATTACAAAAAAACTGCATCATCATAGTTTCGAAAGTAGCCATCCACGCCCAGTTGAAAAAATCTCTTTTCTGTCTATAGGGAAAAAAAAGGAGTTTTGACGTATCCAAAGTGTTTTTTTAACATGACAATGTTTCGATATTGAACGCATGTATGTATGTTTTGAATCGATGTATTTGTAACAATATTATTATATGTGAAGAAAAATATAACGAGGATTTTCATTTAATTTTCTGTTGAGAAAAAATGTCCGGAAATTAAAAAAGCAAAAATTCTAAATTTGTTAAAAAAAAACATGTATAAATCATTGAACTATTACTACTACGTATAGAGACGACACCGCGCATCACCACTGTGTCACATCCAGGATGAGTGCACGCGCACAAGTTCATTCAGTTGTTTGACAGCTCTGTGTCGTGCTCTAGGCGCGTGCACTCATCCTGGATGGGACACAGTGGTGATACGTGGTGTCGTCTCTATACGTAGTAATAATAGCTCAATGATATATATGACATTTTTTCTTAACAGTAATCCCATCGCGAAAATGCAACACAGACGGTCGTTATTTTTTGTTTATTTACTTTTTTTTTAATAATAATGGAATAAATTTTATTTTACCGTACCATAGACTACAACTGCGTCTATCTTGTCTGTGCTGCCTTTTTGGCGACGGTTGTAGGTTTTTTTTTTTGTATATATTTTTTTAAACGACCGTCTTCTCTTAATAACGTGTTGCATTTTCTCTTCTTTCCCGATTACCTGATTGGTGGATGCTGAACAACACAAAATAAAAATACAAATATTACACACAAAAAAAAACTCTTAACACTAATCACCATTGAAAAAAAATCACCACTTGCTGACACAAATCACCTGTCGATAAACACTGAACAAAAATCACCAATTGAAAAATAATCACCATTTGAAAAAAATCACTACTTGCTGACACAAATCACCGGTCGAAAAACACTGAACAAAAATCACCAATTGAAAAAAAAACACCACATGCTGACACAAATCACCGGTCGAAAAACACTGAACAAAAATCACCAATTGAAACATAATAACTAATTGAAAAAAATCACCACTTGCTGACAAATCACCGATCGAAAATCACTGAACAAAAATCACCAAATGAAAAATAATCACCAATTGAAAAAAAATCACCACTTGCTGACACAAATCACCGGTCGATAAACACTGAACAAATGTCACCAATTGAAAAAACCACTTGCTGACACAAATCACCGTTCGAAAAACACTGAACAAAAATCACCAATTGAAAAATAATCACCATTTGAAAAAAATCACTACTTGCTGACACAAATCACCGGTCGAAAAACACTGAACAAAAATCACCATTGGAAAAAATCGCCAATTGAAAAAAATCACCACTTCACACAAATCACCGGACGACAATGGCGGACAAACTACAGCTACTTCAGCGCGGCCACGCCTGCACAGACGGACAGTTTCATGGACAGCGAGCTGTTCGAGCAGATCCGGGCCTTCGAACCGGATGGCATGGACGAGTTTGACATCTACAGTAACATGAGCATGAAGTAAAGGTGAGTTGTGATTTTATCACCGCTTTGAAGTGAAGATTAAGGGCCTATGCACATCACGTTTTTTAATCGCGTCTGTATTGCTAAAACGCGCGGCATTGGCGCGATTAAGGGTGTTATCGGTAAAAAATTACAAATTACATAAAATCGGGGTTTTTTAAAGTTAAATTACTATATAAAGATAAGCTTAATGCGGTACTCAAATTAGTTTTTAATAATTTCGTGCCAATTTGTAGTAATTTAACTTTGAAAACCCCGATTTTATAAAAATGGTCATTTTTTACCGATAACCCTCTTAATAAACGTGCTGTGCATAGGCTCGTAAGATTTATGATAAAGTAAAAGTGTTTCTCCTACTTGAACTTTTCAATTAAACATTCTTAATTTTTTGTCTTCGAGTAATGGAAAACTGCAAAATACGTCCAGCACGCATAGCATTACCAATAGGGTATTTTACCCAAAATATCAGGCCAAAATATAGATTATGAAAAAATATTGGACCCGTATTTTTCTTTTGTCACGTAAACCAAAATTGACGAAGATACAACGCTTCTAAAAATCACGAAACGTCACTCGGTCGTTACAATTTTAAAAGCGTAATGACGTCACAAGCCCCCACTCCCGAATTTGGAAGCGTTTTATCTTTGTGTAATATTCATTGATTAAAAAAAAAAATACGTGTCCATTATTTTTCAATATTATTACTGACGGACTAAATAGATTATCAATTTATTATTGCAGTAAAATACTCTATTATAGTTAAAAGTAAGTACTTGTGTGCAGGTTTTTTCAAGTTGTGTCATTAGCGACGTTGCCAACTTTCTCGTTACTCAAGACATTCAGCAACCTTATTGGTGTGGATCACAACCCACTCCTATTCATAGAGAAAGACCTGTGTCCCAGCAGTGGGAACATTTGTGATATTTGTAAATATTGCTCAAAAAAAATCATTTATCAACATTTTTTTCTTTTCCAACAGATGACGAAGTTATAAGAAAAAATAAAAACGAAAATTTTACCTTTCTTTTAGTTCATAAGTATAGTATATAGACGAGTCAATTTTTTAAATAGATTATTACTCTTTATGATTGGTACTCTTTAACATTTTCTTTAGTTCATTTATGTGCCATAGGTTATAAAAATATTATGGAATAGATTACATCTATATATATCTAATATCTAATATATATATAAAAATAAAACCCGTTTTCCGTTGTCACGTCATAACATGAAAACGGCTTGACCGATTCGGATAATTATTTTTTTGTTGTGTTTGTAACCATCGGGACCGGGTTTTGGACCGGGTCCTCCACCCGTGCGAAGCCGGGACGGGCCGCTAGTTTATAATAATTATTATTATACAAATTGTGCAAATGTAGTATATGCTTAATACTACACGAAACATGTGAGGACTTCTTTAAGGCGAGGTATTTTTTTTACGGTATAAAATCATCAAATGAGTCCTCGAACCCCGGGCAGGGCGGGAGGGACTGTCAGACTTGTACTGACTAAAATCCACGGTGTCCTTCAATAGCCCTTTATGTTCCGGGGTCACGGTAAGGTGATGGAATAAGTCACGCGACCTTCAAGGCGAAGTTAAAAAAAATAATTGAAAAATATAATCATAAAGAAAATATAACTGGCCTACTATAAGTAAATGCTTTGAACAGGCCTGTTGGTCTAGTGGTTAGTGACCCTGACTGCTATGCCGGAGGTCGTGGGATCGATTCCCACCCAGGACAAATGTTTGTGTGATGAGCACGATCATTTGTTCTGTGTCTGGGTGTAATTTATCTATAATATTTATGTATTTAGAAATATATAAGTATGTTTATCAGTTGTCTAGTACCCATAACACAAGCTATGCTTAGCTTGGGACTAGATGGCGTTGTGTGATAGTTGTGGAATATTATACTTTACGCTAAGGAGTGTTACATAGCCGTACTTTACGGCTTAGTCTTGAGCACTTTAGAAATCCGCGCCTTAAGAAGTTTTCACTTGAATTAATTAATTATACAACACTATTTTTAATAAATTGGCAGTTTTCAAGCGCATACGATACAGGAGATATTCCTAACCTGAAGCAACATTTAAAAAAATGTATTTTTTTTTAATTTTGCCATTTAATTAAAAGTAATGTTGTGATTTTTTAAATAAATCGTACCTTTTTATCAAATGCATTGTAAAAGCTTTTAAAAAATAACATTTAAAATAAATACCAATAGTTTTTAGATTTATTTTTTAGTGTTTTTTTTTTACCGTGACATTATGTTCAATAAATATAGATTTTTTTTTTATTTTATTATAATCAATGTCTTCGATTTTTTTTTAAATATTATTTAACATTGATTTTGGATGTTATGTCAATGAAAACAATGTTGATTTTAGTTTGACAGAGAAATGTTTTGGGCTGCACTCCACCATATGTACGATATCCTTAAAATAAAATAGTGAAAACTCGTGCTGGGGGTACATGTCAATTTAAAATCCTAAATATTCTGTCATTCGAAGCTTGTAAGTGTCATAAACACAGAGTGCCATCCATACATTTAAAAATGTATTTTTTAAAGTAAAAGCATAACTTTGCAAACTTGTATAGAACCAAGATAAGAGTAAAACTGTAAGGGCCTATCAACACCACGTTTTTTAAAACGCGCGTCGACGCGCGTTTTTGCCAAACAGAGCAGTTTGTTGTCGCGATAATAACGCTGCTTTCACATTTGGGCGACAGACACTGTGTAGGAATGTGCTTCTGCCGCGCTACTGTCGCGCTGCTAACATCCTTATGTGAAAGCGGCCTAAGTGTTAAATGCGTGTTTGCATCGATTCACCGACGACCGATTCATCATTGGACGTTTCGTCGACAGGACGATTCACTTACGGCCGTTTCACCGATAGACTTTTCGCCGATACGACGATTCATTTATGCCCGGTTCATCGATAGAACCTTTCACCTAGGGACTTTCGCCAACAGGTCGTCGGTGAATCGTTGCAGAATCGTTTGTATCGCGTCTGTATCACTACAAACGCGCGTTTAACAAAGGTGGTGTGCATAGGCTATCATGTCGCGTTTATTGTACGGTTTTACACTTGCACGCTGTTGACAATACAAAAGTGTATGTAATGGCCCGCTTGAAATAAATGCTTTTGATTTTGTTAAATAATATAAATTTAAGAACCTATGCACACCACGTTTATTAAACGCGCCGTTGACGCGCGTTTGTAGCGATATAGACGTGATGCAAACACGTTTTTGACACTTTGTATCGCGACAACAAACTGCTCTGTTTGACAAAATCGCGACGTAGACGCGCGTTTTCAAAACACGCGTCGACGGCGCGCTCTGAAAACATGGTGTGCATAGGCCCTAAATCATATGGAAATAAATTAACAATTGAATAGCGATATTAAGTACTTTGTCAAAATTAATTTACATACAGTATTTTTTGTCGTTTTTGCTATACGTAATAATTTTCAAATGACAGTTGACAGACAGAGGTCATTCACATTTTCTCTAACATCGTTGTCGCGTAGTACTTATCAAGTTTAAAGAAAGTTTGCTTTATAATTTAAAAATTACCTTTATACGAACAAATGTATATTTATAATAGTTTCCTTTGAAATGTTTTAACGCATAGAAATGATATAATTAAAAAAATGTATTTAATATGTATGCCATGCAAAACCAGTATAACCTGACCTTTCATTGTGCAGAAATATCACAAAAACCGAGTCCAACATAAACTGGTTATGTGTAACGTAAAATTAAGCTGTTCGTCGTCAACCCCTAGTGTTGTTGTAAAAATCGTCCTTATGTCGTTCTTATTAAGGTTCATAAATGTTTTGAATGTTGTCAATTGTGATATTTGTGAGGCCTTACCGTTCAAAATTTAGATTAAATTATCGTGACGAGTGACGGTGAAATTTTTCCCTAAAATTTTTCATGCTAACCATTGAGTTATTATTACTACGTATAGAGACGACACCACGTATCACCACTGTGTGCCATCCAGGATGAGCAGTGACGAATTAACCCTTAATCAAATTAAGCAATTGCCTAGGGCATCACGTCTGGGGGGGAAGGGCACCAGAAGAAGCACAAAAAAATCCTATAGTCGGACTTAATTGTGCTTCTTCTGGTGCCCCCATGGGCATCACGCCTCACTTTCATGTCACCAAAAACTGACTGAAATTGCTTAAATTTTCTAGCTCGCTTCGCTCGCTATTCCATCGTGCATAGACCTGTGGTTGCCTTATTTATTGAATATACAAGAAAAGTGCAAAAAAAAAGTCGAGCTCGCTTCGCTCGCTCTTGCATATCCTTAGTTAGACTCTGTTTTACCTACTGGTGAGTTACCATGAACTCCTAAAGCGTAAGTCTTTAGGCTGTGAGAAAGAGACAGAGCTATCGTCTAGAACCATCTCGCAGAGTGCACGCGCCTATGTTCATTCAGTTGTTTGACAGCTCTGTGGCGTGCTCTAGGCGCGCGCACTCATCCTGGATGGGACACAGTGGTGATGCGTGGTGTCGTCTCTATACGTAGTAATAATACCTCAATGATGCTAACTAAACGTAATTTTGACAGTTGACAGTTGAAGTTCATGAAATTGACGTTTTCATTCTTAACGTAATCACTTATTGTGTAATTTTTACAGACGCCAGCACATCGAGCTACCACAACCCGACAAAGGACATTGGGAAACCGATGTATGGGATTTGGGCCCACCCTTCAATAGTAAAATGTGATATACCGTTGGTTAGGGCTCTTTAAGGGGAACATTAGTATTATGTCAGAGAGAGAGTGAGGAGCAGTGGTGGCCCAGTGGTATCGTCCCCGACTTACGAGTTGTAGGTCGTGGGTTCGAACCCAGCCTGGCGCATTACTTTGTGTAATTTCTTTCATCAACACTGCTCTCAAAACGGTGAAGGAAAACATCGTGAGGAAACCGGCATGTCCTAGAACCATCAAATTCGAAGACATGTGACATCTGCCAACCCGCACTGGGCCCGCGTGGTGGATTTTGGCCCACTCCCTCTCACAAGAGAGGAGGCCTGTGTCCCAGCAGTGGGAACGTAATAGGCTGATGATGATGATGATTTGTATTATGTCGTTTATTCATTTTGTTACATATAATTTACATTTTTAAATATTTTATAAAACAAAAATTAAATAAAAAACATTTAAAAATATAAAAATAGTTGTCCGTCGGCGTGGGTGCAGGGTCCAAGCTACCGGTGGTTAGGATTCCAGAGACAAGAACCTCCTCACAATACGAGCCGTATCAAGGAGTACTGCCTTCTGAATCTGGCTCTTGATCCAACTACCCAACGAGAGCCTCGACAGATGTTCGTCGAGGCTCTTAGTATTATTATTTTTATTCAAAACACTTATTCATTCATATGTATCTTATTCCCATTGAGAGGTGGGCCCAATTTTTCCCAATATCCTTTCTTTAAAAGTTTCAACTTAATCACAATAGTTGAAGCTTAATATTCAATTGGTAAACTTTGACAGATTCTGGTTGGTTGACCTGCTGGCGTCTGTACGGTGTGCTATATTAGTATTAAAATTAAGGAATTTGGGTGTTAATTGTTCGATGTATACTTAGCAAATTTTCAGCAAAATTCGTTACTTAAATTAGGTTAAAATCACCGCACACTAACAGCTTGGTATGAAAAAGTAAGTTACAGTAAATCTTAGACAAAGGAAATGGGCATTCTTTGCCAGAATGTTAAATATCCGCCATGCATTTATTTATCACCAGAGGTCGGAATTAGGTAAAGTTATTTTAGTACTTGCTAAATTATTCTTATTCTATCGAAATCATCATCTGTCTGCCTTTTCCCAACTATATTGTGCTCTGCTTCCAGTCAAACCAGATTCACCTGAATATCAGTATTTTATATGGCGCGACTGCCTGTCGGACCTCCACAACACAGTAACTGGGTAATACCATACCCCATGGTAAGACTGATTGTTAGACTTTGAGCTTCTGACTAACAGTAACGACTGTCAAAGATGTACAAATGACAGCCGGGAACAACGACTTTACGTGCTTTACGAGGCACGGAGGAAACTCGATATGACAGATGGTCACTCATCCACAGACCAACCTCGGCAAGCGCGGCTTAACCCGGAAGATCGGCCTGTGCTGCTGTAATTATTTTGCCACGAGCTCCTCATATATCTATCGAAAAATTTTCAAATTAATATGGATCTTTCCGGGATTTTTATTAGACAATCCTGTGTTGAAATCAGTATTACAAATAAATAACAGAAAATAAAAACCTCAGACATAGATTGACAATTTCTTTTTTTTTAATTCCACGAGATATTTCTGCTCTTTAAAAGTAATTCCTTGATTTGGGACATATCCACTTTATTCTTTCGCTGTATGAAATCAGTATCAGTACATTAATAACTCTACCTAATTCCGACCTCTGGTTATTACGCAAGATGGTTTTTGAACAGAAAACTTTGTCAATTTTCATATACATATTAAGGCGGCTATTCAACGACGATATATTACTAGACTCCGCATGCACGATCTCAGGAACAAAAACCATTCTGTCAACTCGCTGAGGTACTACGTAAGCGAGGGGGACGCGGTACTGCGTTGCGATTGGCTAACTCAAGGTCTGTTCTGTCTCAAGGTATGTTTACGGCTCACAGGAGTGGTCGAAATAAGACTGATAAAAGACTTTTTTGCCTAATGTGTTGACAGACATCGGTCGCCTGTTATTAGGAGTCTAGTAATACCTATATAGCGTCGTTGCGGCCATTAGACGGTCAATAATTTCCATCAATCATGAATGATGTAATTTTATCGCCTACAATTTTCGTCATGCAAACGTCAATCATCGCATTAGACCATAGGTTTTACGTCAGTCAAAATCTCCTGAAAAAAAATATCCTATTGGTATACGATTTGCAACACCACACGTAGAATGCTACACGTAACTACACATACGTACACACGGCTACACATCAAGTTATACAAAACCAGTATTAGTTGAACTTCCATCATGTGTAAAAATCGTACAATGCGAGACCAAGACAAACTGGTTTTGTATAGCTCGATGTGTAGCCGTGTTTACATAGCTTATTGTGCTACTATGCGTTTCAATTAAAAATAGGATTACTTGGACGCCATATTGTAAGTTACAATGATTTTTTATTCTTATTTTAATGGATTTATTAAGTACCGGTTTTTTATCGCAATGACGACGATATATTACTAGACTCCGCATGCACGATCTAAGGAACAAAATTATTCTGTCAACTCGCTGAGGTACTACGTAAGCGAGGGGGACGGGGTACTGCGTTGTGATTGGCTAACTCAAGGTCTGTTCTGTCTCAAGGTATGTTTACGGCTCACAGGAGTGAGAGAAATAAGACGGCTAAAAGACTTTTTTGTCTAATGTGTTGAATGTGTTGACAGACATCGGTCGCTTGTTATTAGGAGTCTAGTAATATATCGTCGTTGTATCGCAATGATATTTTGTGTCATCGGTGCTGTAGTTTAATTGCAACATTATTGTAAGCTTTATCGCGGTTATAATTAGAATCTATGTTTAGAACGAATATAATGATTGTTGAATAATTTGTTGTTTTTTTCTATTTCCCGCCCTAGCTAATGAGGGATTTTCTTTTGATTGTTTCCCTAGTCGATGGATAGATGGCGCTGAACTTGGTATGTTACTGCAATGAACGGAACGTCGTAATTTTTTGTTTTTTTTTTTCACTTGATTGTAATTTTGAGATCTTAAAAAGCAACGTACATGTCATGTCATTGTCAGTCACATCACATCACACCATTGGCATTTGGAAATAAATAACGACAAGGAAAAAGAAAAAAATATTCATTGACCAGTCTTTTTAATTTATGAGTTTTCCACGCCATAAAGAAAATGTACCAAGAGAAAAAGAAGAGAAGTCTGTGCCTCGTGGATTTGTGCAAAAATGTAGGCATTCATCTAGTAACGTAGTCAGTTCAATGCCATCAGTCAGACTTATACTTACGAATATGAAAAAGTCAAATTCAATGATGTTTTCCTTCACCGAAAGGCTATTGATCTGATAAACAGGTGTTTTTTTGCTATTTCCCGCCCTAACTAGATAAATATCATCAAATGAGTCCTCCCAACCAAGGCAGGGTGGGAGGGAATGTCAGACTTATACTTACGAATATGAAAAAGTCAAATTCAATGATGTTTTCCTTCACTGAAAGGCCATTGATCTGATAAACAGGTTATTCTTTTGACATAATTATTATTTTGACCACATCGACTATTAACGATCACACATGATAATAATTTACCCGCGAGTCGGGTAAAAGTATGCCGTATGACAACCGATGACAACACTCCCCATTCGTGACGTAAACAAACAAACGTGCATCTAGTAATTCTTTATCTAAAGCGCCGTATTCACGTTCCATCTTGCTGTACGTCCCGCCAAGGCCATGCACGATGCACGACGCAAAAACACCGTGAATAGGCTTGACGTACGTCAATTATTATTATTATTATGACTTACGTCAAGCCTATTCACGGTATTTTTGCATCGTGCATCGTGTATGACCTTGGCGGGACGTACAGCAGATGGAACGTGAATACGGCGCTTAAGCTTAGTAGAGAGTATACACGCAAACCTTCATTCACTGATGATATTGGCTTAAAGGCCTTGAAGTCACGCCAGAAACATTACATTGCAAAAAAAACTTATGATGACAGTGATCACAGTTTTGAGCGTGTTGAGCCTTGAGCTCATGTTAAGCTTCGGTCACAGACGGCGATTAATAACTGCGACTTATTACTCGCCGCGAATATTTTATATTTATCGTAGATTTTTTTTAAAATTTGGCGGATCTGTGATAAGTATTTTTTATCTATGCAACTTTTATGTCAAAAAGACTGTATTGTCTATTATGTAGTCTATGGTCTATCAAATGAAAAAAATGTCTCCCAAAGTGAACATTTTAGAGTTATAACTAATTAGTTTATCACTAAATCCGCACGTTATTTCAAAAACATTATTTTAAGTGATTCGCTACGAATAGTCGAAACGGTTTTCATTGAGCATGTTTAAAACTCGCAGCGATTAGTCGCTATGTGTGACAGAAGCTTTACACTCGGTTTGGCGCGAACAAATTGAAGGTTTTTTTTTTCGTCTGTCTAAATTGTAGTTGTACTTATATTTAGTGAATATTAAATGGTGCTTGTGAACTTTAATAAGTGTAAAAATATCCCAGTGCACCTTGAAATAGTGATATATTAACAATATTAAATTGTCTGGAACCAATATAGAAGGTAAGTAGACACAAACTTTTTCAGCTCGCAGCGCACATAGGTACTAGATTTTTTTTCGGTACCCTAGTTATTTGATAGCAGGTTAACAACATAATAAAACCCGGTTCCAAACTCCACGAAATAAGAGCACGTGAATCTGGGTTTTTACTGCAAAAGAGATCAATGAGATTATCCTCTTGTTTCTGGTGAATAATATAAACATATAGAATCTTGGTTCCATTTTCCACGTAATATCAATCCGGATAACGGTCGACCCTTGCGTCTCACGGCGCCCCTCTGTACTCTATACGACGCACCAGGGCACCGCAAGCACAGTTTGGGAACCTTTGGTGTAAGTAGGTAATTGAGGCTCAACGACGATAGTAATATATCGTCGTTGTTGAGGCTTAATAAATAGTCCACGCGCTTTTCTCGAGCCTTGCTAAGGTTACTCCTTATGATCCTGATTCAGACATTAAAATCCTTCGCTTGCTCGGGATTCATTTTTTTCCCCTTCGCCCGTTAGGACAGGCAAAGAGTCAAGCCCATACAGCCAGGTCTGTAATGCTCGGGATTCATTTAAGGCCTTCGCTACTTTTCGCAAGCTTTTTGAACACCATAATATAGTAGAGTGCCATAGAGAAAAGAAGAGAGAGAGGAGCTCTTATTTCATCGATTCTTAGCCGGGCGCTAGGGGCACAGCAATATATTTAGCCAATCTCTTATAACGTTAAATCCGTCCTTTATTTTCTAGTTGCATAATATTTTATTGAATATATTTTACAAAATACTTATAATTATTTTTATTAGGAACAAATTAAAAAAAAAAACTGTATTCTATATTCAAAGTTTATTTTATTCATATTAGGCAGCCTAGCGGCTTACCTTTGCTTCTCCTACAAACTGGCCAAAGAAAACGCGGGAAAAAAGGAAAAAAAACAAAATTAAAACCATAGTTTGCTAAAAATTATGAAAAAAAAATCGGTTCGTAAAACAAATTGGTCTCGGTTGAGTATTTCGCCTCGAATTAAAACTTTCCCAATTGTTTCGAATAATAATAAAGTTATTGTGTTGTGCTGTCAATCCTCGTGCTGGAACACGGTCAGTTGTGAAAAGTGTCCAAGGTAAGTCAAGAATTATATGTACGAGATACGAGATCCTTATGCGATGAAATGTTACATCAAATATTTAGTTCTTTTTAAAAAAACGTTGCCGCAAACAGAGGCGGATTATCCTTAAGGCAAACTAGGCATCTGCCTAGGGGCGCGAAGGTACAAAGGGGCGCGCGGTGCGGAATTGTAAAATAAAGAAAAAATTTACAATATAGCATAAAATTAATTGTGTCAGTATTTTAGTCACCACTTAGACAATGAAACTATTATTTTTGCATACAATCACAATTCGCTTCAATTTATAACAAAATACAAATTATACGATGGGACTGACTAAAAATTACGCCTACAAACAACTTTGTCGATGGTACATGATCTCTGATTGAAGTTGGAAAGATACGACTGCAATGTTCGTCGCGTCGACTGCCAGTCTTACCCAGTGGCGTATTTACCCTTAGGACAAGAGGGCCATGCCAAGAGGGCCGGGGCGGCAGGCTGCGAGGGGAGGTGCAAGCCGCACCGAGTTCTTATCTTCGAAGAAATTTAAAAAAATCTACCTAGGTCATAAAAAAAACTACTAAAACCTAAGCAACTTACATCAACCAAGCTTGCTCTTCAAAAAAGACTTCAAATTGATCTCGTTTTAAGATTAAGACTTGTCTTGAAGTACGGAAACGTTTAACAAAATGAAAATAAAAAGGAGATGTTTCATTCTGGGCTCAGTCTATGTACACCATATCAATAAATAGGAAAAAAATAGGAGAATTTCATAAAAATACTGAAAAAAACATTTGAAGATGGGTTTAGCTGTTAAAAAATGATAATTATGGGCGTTTTTTAGCATGATAGCCCCATTATAGGGCGGCCATGACAGTACTATTTGACGTTTGACAACTTTGACATTTCTATGCAGTGACGTTTGCAGATTTTCTTGAGATATAATTCATGTTTTTCGGAGTTTGTAATGATTGTATTTATTTTAAAATATCCTGTAGGTACGATTATTTTTATCGAAACCCAAGATTCTTGAGATCAAAAATTGTTTTTTTCGATCTTTACGCCAGTTTCTAAACGTCAGTCAAATGTCATTGTCAAATGTTAAAATAAACGTGATACTGTCAGATCCACCATGTTTGATTTTTTGTCGAGTGTTGTTATCCTTGACAAAGTTAATTTAAAAGCACAATTAAACGAAGTGAAATTAAAGAAAATCAACAATTAAAAACGTTTTATGTATTAAAAAGCTATTTTTACACATGGTGTACATAGACTGAGCCCAGGCTCCATACATTTTTGGACCATCTCTTTTGGTTTCTTCTTAAAAATTTCGCGCTCGCTACGCTCGCGCTACAAGAGTGACTTCAAATTGATTTTGCTTTTAGATTAAAACTTTTCTTGAAGTATGGAAATGTTTAACGAAATTAAAATGAAAATTTGGTTTTCCTACTATTCCCTAAAAACCAAAAAAAATTCGCGCTTGCTACGCTTGCGCTTTAACTTTGCTTGCGATTGTTATTGCTCATTTTCAATGCAAAGTCTTCTTGTGTTAGTCTCGACGCGGTCTATAAAACTCAACGTTTTAGGTTTGTTTTCTACAAGGTGGTGTGGGTGTGAAGTTTGAGTAGCACTTAATTGTTTTTTTTTGTGTTTAGTTCCGGGCTTTACAGGCCTAGAGCGGTCAATTTTAAAATACGCCACTGGTCTTGCCGAAGGCTTTAAAATATTGTAAACCGAATTCGTAAGATCTGTTCGACAGATATCGATCTCATGTAAACTGATGCTCTTTTTTTCTTGGCCCCCATCTCACCGCATTTTCCTAAGGTACATCGGTTTTGGTCAAACTATCTATAGTATCTACGTGTTATCTTTAATATAGGGGCGCCGATGAGATGCTTGCCTACAGCGCTCTCAACGTTTAATCCACCACTGGCCGCAAACTAGGAATTTCACCTATGTCGTGAGTGCGTTTAACCCTAGAAACTCAGATACACAAACACCCAGACCTGAAACAACTTTGTAGGTCATAAAAATATTTTGTTCCATGCTTAGTTTATGTACTCGAATCCATTGAGATATTATTACTATGGACGACACCACGCATCACCGTTGTGTCCCATCCAGGATGAGTGCGCGCGCCTAGAGCACGCCACAGAGCTGTCAAACAACTGAATGAACTTGTGCGGTTGTAACACTCATCCTGGATGGGACACAGTGGTGAACCGTGGTGTCGTCACGTACGTCTCTGTACGTAGTAATAATAGCTCAATGACTGGAATCATCATCTCATCTTCTCCAATAGATTTCCAATAGAACCGATTGGAAGTGGCTGGCATCCAGCGGGGTCCTGTGATTTCACCAGATCGTCTGTCCACCTTGTTGGTGGACGTCCCATGCTTCGCTTGCCGGTGCGTGGTCTCCATTCGAGAATCTTACGGCCCCATCGGCCATCAGTTCTGCGTGCTTTGTGAATCGTAGTTCATTTATGACAACTTAATCTATTGAGCTATGTTAGGAGTTCGATAATTGGAGCTTTATAAATCCGCGATAATTTTTCATTTAAGAGCATTGAGCTATTATTACTACGTATAGAGACAAAACCACGCATCACCACTGTGTCACATCTAGGATGAGTGCGCGCGCCTAGAGCACGCCACAGAGCTGTCAAACAACTGAATGAACTTATGCGCGTGCACTCATCCTGGATGGGACACAGTGGTGATACGTGGTGTCGTCTCTATACGTAGTAATAATAGCTCAATGTTTAAGAGCAACATTTTATTAATCGTCGGGGTCTCTTGACACCTGGGGGCCCCTCATAATTGATACGGCGTTAGCTACGACTCTGGCCTCCGCTTGTTACCACGTCGGAAACAAAAACGCTGTAAAACAACTCGCTGAAACGAACAAGTTGGCAACAATAAGTGGGAAAACAAACCGACAGCCCTACGTATTAGAAGTGTAAATCATCTGCATCGTAAGATCATGTCTCTTGGTATGTAGGGCGGTTGGTGGGAACAAACGTTGCCTGAAAACGTGGGAAACGTAAGCGATGGAAACGTAGCGATGGGAACATAAGACGTGAGTAACAAACATAGCGGGGACTTGAGGAGTAGAAGTCATTCCAGTCATAGATATCATGTAGGTATGAGTTCGTTGCTTGTAAAATTTGCGAGTTCAAGTGGCAATAGGCAGGCCACATCGCTCGTAGAACTGATATCGATGGAAAAGTTCTCGAGTGGTGAGCACGGACCAGGAGACGTAGCGCAGGCCTCCCACTAGGTGGACCGACGACATTGTAAGAGTCGTGGACAAGCGATGGATGTAAGTGGCGTAATGTCCTTCGGCGTGGCAGGCTAAGGGAGAGCCTATGTTCAGCAGTGGACGTCTTACGCTTACGGCTGATGATGATGAACACTTGAGGCGATGAGATTAAAGCTTAGGGTGGTAAAGCAGGGCAAGACCCCTCTTTGAGGAGTAGGAGAGGCGCCACGGTGTCCTCACCTTCCACCTGACGCAGGCTCTCACCGGACACGGATGTTTCCTGTATCGGATTGGGCGGTAAAAAACGCCACGGTAAGTCGGTAAGTATCATCCGTATAACACGGCGGGGCGTACGGTCAAACGGGGTGAATAGGGACGCAGGGGTGATTCGGGACAAAACTTTGAAGTTGATTTTAACGAAAAATTATGATGGTATGTTGCCAGCAAGGTTTCAAATTAATGTAGTATCTATATATATAAAAATGAAACCGAACTAAATTGTTGACTCGCGAACCATGCCCGGGTTGAAGGCGCATCGTGTCGTGTTTCACACGCGCCTCCATGCAGACGGCGAGTAATGGGTGACTCGCGGTCTGATCACGGACCATACTCCGGTCGACGGCGCGTCGTGTTTCACGCCCGCCTCCATGCGGACGGCGAGTAATGGTAATGGGCGACTCGCTGTGAGATCACGGAACATGACCGCGTCGACGGCGCGTCGTGAAATGAGTGGTGGCGCGAACTCCAAGAAACATCGACATTACGTTACACAGAAAAATACACATAGGGATTATTTTTATGTGAAGGGTAATAAATATGGCAATCAAAAAATAAAACATTCGAATTGTTTTAGTAGACAATTTATTAAATTAATGATACTGTCACCAAATGACAACGACGATATATCACTAGACTCCGCATGCACTAATTATGACATGTATAAACAGTAAAAAATGTTAATTGAATCGATAAATTTCAAATTCTATTCCACCTCAGTCTCATTTTACTTTATTATATTAATGTAAATCGTACACACATTAATAAAAGTATGTGATTTGTTTGAAAAACAATTTACCTTACAAAGCCCTTATCACGAGTTTTCAGTATTTTACTTTACAGCGTCTTTCCAGTATTTACAGCGTTTCTTGTATGGAAAAATGGAAAAGCGCCTCTGGTGTACGAAGAAGGAACAAATTTTTTCATTGAACTTAATGTCAAAGTTCCAGTTTACGTCACAATAACTGAAAACTCATGATATGGCCTCTGTTTTACAGTCCAAATTCATATAAAAAAACGGTTTTTCAATTTGATTGCAATTTGTTTTTGATAGTCTTCGATAAAAGTTAGATAATCTTCAGCTTTATAATATAATCGACAAGTTCCTGCCAATTCATCTTCATCTATGAACATAAGTTCACAGATTATCCCAGGGGAAATTATATTAGACTAAAAAGTTATCAAGTCTCTTCCCTGGCAGTAAATACATAATCTCCACTTTTGTCTTTCTTACAAAGCTCATTCTTAACATGTTTTTTTAAAGACATCCTTTGCTTAAAACTACGCTCACATATATCACATTTGTAAGGTTTTTCACCCGTGTGTATACGAATATGACTTTTTAAAGTTGATTTCAAAGTAAAACTGCTCTGGCATATATCACAATTAAAAGGTTTTTCACCAGTGTGGATTCGAATATGCGATTTCAGATCACTTTTATAACCAAAATTTCGAGGACACATATGACATTTGAAAGGTTTTTCACGCGTGTGTGTTCGCAAATGAGACGTTAAAGAACCCCTTTGATTAAATGTGCGCTGACATATTTCACATTTAAAAGGTTTTTCACCGGTGTGTATACGAATATGACGCGTTAATAGTGATTTTATACGAAAACTACTCGGACACACATCACATATAAAAGGTTTTTCACCAGTGTGTTTGAGAAGATGGCTCGTGAGCAGATACCTTCTATCAAAACTACTTTGACACACATCACATTTAAATCGTTTTTCACCAGAATGTACTAAGCTATGTTTTTGTAAATGACTGCTCCCAGTAAAATTAAGATGACAAATATCACACTTATAACGTTTCTCTGCAAGGTGTGTTCTAATATGTTGTATTAAAGAACATTTTAGATCGAAACGCCTCGAACATATATCACATTTAAAAGGTTTTTCACCGATGTGTGTTTTCATATGACTTCCTAAACTTGACTTAACAGTAAAACTACTGGGACACACATCACATTTGTATGGTTTTTCACCAGTGTGTGTTAGAATATGATTATTTAAATTTCCCTTATGTTTAAATCTGCTTTGACATATATGACATTTAAATGGTCTTACGGCAGTGTGTTTTTTAATAGTTAAATCACGATTTTGATTCAATATATCGGGTAAAATATCACATTTGGATGTTTTACAATCTTGGTCACTATTAGTACGACAGATTTCTGCAACAGAATTATTATTACTGTTCTGATCTTTAAATTTTTTTGTAATACAAGTTTTTGGCGAAGGATTTATAATTTTCTGGATTTCCGTTTCCGTACTTGTGTTTGCTAATTTAGTTCTTTTCGTTTCCATATTTCTTTTCTTAGCGACGGGAGCTTCTGAAATTATAGATCTTGTAAATTGTTTGCACAAGCTAAACTAAATACAATTAAGATTTTAAATCATAATCTTTGGCCTCGAATCGTGTAATTTGAAGTTATAAGGAAAGGTCTTGGAATGATGTAGGCTTTTTCTTTCGTGGTAAAGTCATCAAATGAGTCCTCTCAACCTTACTGTCAGCTTTGTACTGAATAATATCCACGGAGTCTTTCGGAAGCCTTTTGAGTACCGGAGTCGCGGTATACGTATGTGGAATGATGTAGGCTAGCAGTATAACCATATTACCCCTGATCCACGAACAATATTTAATTAGTGGTTTAGATTCTGAGGATTGTACTACACCTATTCGTAATTATCATTTTTTTAAGTGATAAAATCATCAAATGAGTCCTCCCACATAGGGTAGGACGGGAGGGATTGTACTGACTAAAATTCACGGTGTCTTTCAATAGCCCTTTTCGTTGTGGGGCCACGGTTACTTAATAAGACAGTCCCGCGATCCCGGCAGGATTTGGCTGTCTAAGGAGGGCTCCGTCAGATTTTCGAGAAAGTTTTGAGGCGCGCGTGGAACAAGATGCGCCGTCGACCTGGCCGCCGCATGTCCGCGTCTACGGTGGCTGGTTACGCTTTGCGACGTACGTGTTGTCAAGGGTGTCTCTCGCGGCGACTGGATTGTGAGATGGAAGCTGCCCCCTCCGTTCCACCTCATCCTTCGCTAGCATGACTGCTCCGCAGAAGGAGGGAACCGCTTCCCACTCTGTCTCGCCCCGCAGCATGGCCTCAACGAATGCCGGGCATGAGCCCCCGTGAGGACACGCTTATGCTCTCCAAGCGATCAGATTGCTAATGTAAGTATATCAATAATACCTTCCGGGGTCGCGGGACTGTCTCACCTGGTAACCATCCTGGTACATAAAGGGCTATTGAAGGATCACCGTGGATTTTAGTCAGTGCAAGTCTGAAACTCTTATAGCTGCTCATAGGATGATTTTAATATGCAAAAAAATAATAATAATGGACCAACATCTAATAAATTACAAACAAATACTCACCGTTTGTCTTCTCAGATTTTCGTGTTCTTTTAGATGTTTCTCGTTCTCGTTCATTCTTAACCTTCATTGAAGTTAGATCATCTTCTGAATCTGATTCAGAATCGTTAATTGGTGTACATTCTATTGCCACAAAGTTATTGTCTGTGGTATCTGTTTTTAAATCTGTAAAAAAAAATCAAAGTACAATTTTGGTTTAAATATCAAAAAAATTATCGTCTTATATAGCTAGTGGCTGAGCGATTGGACTGATGTGCAGTGCGTTGTGGGTTTGTGTCCCGCACTGAACGGTTATTTGTATCATCTATGTATGTGACAGGCCTGTTGGTCTAGTGGTTAGTGACTATGCCGGGGGTTGTGAGTTCGATTCCTACTCAGGACAATGTTTGTGTGATGAGCACGATCATTTGTTCTGTGTCTAGATGTAATTTATCTATAATATGTACGTATTTAGAAATATATAAGTATGTTTATCAGTTGTCTAATACCCATAACACAAGCTCTGCTTAGCTTGGGACTAGATCACGTTGTGTGATAAGTGTGGAATATTATTATTCCACACATTAAGTACTTTTTTCAGGTCTGGGTGTTTGTGTATGTGAGTTTCTATGTGTGTACGCACCCACAATACAGGAGAAATTTCTAGTGTGGTGCTGCGTTGAATTAAACCAACGACGATATATAACTAGACTCCTCATGCACGATCTAAAGAACAAAAACTATTCTGTCAACTCGCTGAGGTAGTATATAAGCGAGAGTGACGGGGTAGTGCATTGTGATTGGTTAACACAAGGTCTGTTCTGTCTCAAGGATGCTTATTGCTTACAGCTCACAGGGGCGCTCGAAATAAGATGGATATAAGACTTTTTTGCCTAATGTGTTGACAGACATCGGTCGCCTGTTATTAGGAGTCTAGAATTATATCTTCGTTGAATTAAACATACCATCATCGCTTTCATCTTCTTCCTTTGGCTCAATAATATTGTTTGGTTTCTCATAATTTGCTGGTAATTCTTCTCTTATGTTTTCTGTTTGATGAACATCAATTATACTTATTGGAGTTTTGATAAAACCATACAATACCTCTAAATGTTCTTTGTTTATTAAAGGTTTTTGCTGCAAAAAGATAATAACAGAATTAGTTCAAATATTTTTAAAGCAATATCCGCCTTATTACAAAATGGGGTTTAACTAAAAACCAAGGTTTATATCACCAAAAACTACGGTTTACACAAACGTTATTACAAATCTTGGTTTTGCGATAAACTATGGTCTAACAGTCGTAGCTGTCAAAGGTGTGTCAAAGTTTCTCAAAGCTACTTTTTCATTGTGTTGTTGTTTTTGTGTTATTTTCACCCAAAATGAATTAAAATGTGCCAGATTTAATTGTTAATACACATGGCGTATTTAAATGTTAAGACAATGGTTCAAATGACGGTATTAAAGTCTACGTTTTATCTAAGTTTTGCAATACGGCGAAATTTAAACCATGGTTCTGAAGATAAGCCTGGACTTGTTAGTACAGGTTTAAACTAAGGTTTATTTAGTTTTTGTAATAAGGCCGTATATGTATATATTTTTTTGTAGTATCTCTGTTGTAGAACAGCTCACCTCATATTCCTCATTCATCATCTTAGCGAACTGCTCTTCAGCTTCCAGACATTTTTTCTGAAATCGGTAACATTTCTTCAGTTGAGCACAGCAGATGTAACAAGCCAGTATTGGTCTACTGTCTTCAGTTACAAACTGAAACAAAATTATTTGTTTGTTAGATAATATAATAGTTTACTTTGACAGGCCTGTTGGTCTAGTGGTTAGTGACCCTGACTGCTATGCATGACCTCCGGTCATGGGTTCGATTCCCTTCCAGGACAAATGTTTGTGTGATGAGCACGATCATTTGTTCTGTGTCTGGGTGTAATTTATGTATTTAGAAATATATAAGTATGTTTATCAGTTGTCTAGTACCCATAACACAAGCTCTGCTTGGCTTGGGACTAGATGGCTTTGTGTGATAGTTGTGGAATATTATTATTATATTATAAATACCCTGGTTATAACATTGCAAAACTATGGCTAGTAATAAAAATTGTATCATCAACTTACTGGATTATTAGTCAGCTTCTCATACAGATCATGTAATGTTTTGTTCACCACAACGTACATGTGAACATTCTCTGCTAAACAAATCCTACACATTTGTATTTTACTCATCTTTAAACTAAAAATACACACTTAGTTAATTTTGATATCGAAAAAAAAACGATTTTGTTTATTTAACTGGTTTGTTTACGAGATAAACAATATAATTATTGTATGAATTTCTTGAGTGGACATCAAGAGGACATAGTGTATAGAAACCGTGAATCAGAGAAGTATTTTGAGTATTTGCGTTGTCGAGGCTTCAGAGGTATTAGATTATTATATTGTAGTCTGGTGTTGATTCTTCACAGAGCAGTCGGGTTTAATAAAATATCTCGCAAATCCCATGCAAATCCCCGAATTTCTTGCACTGACAGCACGAATTTGATCTGTCAAAACTTTGACAATCAATTTTTTAATAAAATTTTTGGCACGACTTCTGAGCTTTTGATTTCAGTCCCCGAAATAATAGCATGGACTGAGCACTGAGCCTTTCAAAATAATGATTGCAATATTTTACTAAATAATGCAAGCGGAAGTAAGTGTTATGTGTAATCTACTTCCTAGGTCTGTCGGGCCGTTTTAAATATGCTAATATTTCACTGAAAAAAAAAATGTTTCATTATATCATTTTTCATTTCTACGAAACTATATCAAAATAGTATCTATCATCGGTTAAAAAACGTTCATTGTGTGTAATTCCTCCGGATTCGTTTTCAAATAACCGTTACTTTCTTCGAGATCTGAATGCCTTAAAACTGGATTTATTTCAAAAACTGAATGCTATTTCCGTAAGTGCAATAGGTGCGTCCACACAGAGCGAGCAGCCTCGCGAGGCATTTTCCGCGCGAAGCAACTCGGTTAGTGTGAACGTGTCTTGGGTGAGCGAGCGCCTGAGCCATCCAGTGTCGGCTTTTGTTTTGCTCAAAGGCGCGTCTGCTAGCTACCTCAGAGCCTAAAGACGAAAGTCTTCAACCAATGTGTGTTACCAGTGATGAGTTACGGTAGCGATACGTGGTCTTTCACTATCGGCCTCATCTCAAAGTCGCTCAGCGAGCTATGGAGAGGGCTATGCTCGGTGTTTCTCTACATGATCGAATCCGAAATGAGGAGATCCGTAGACGAACTAAAGTCACCGATATAGCCCACCGGATTAGCAAGCTGAAGTGGCAATGGGCAGGCCATATTGCTCGCAAGGCAGATGGCCGATGGGGTCGAAAAGTGCTAGAGTGGAGACCACGGACTAGCAAGCGCAGCGTAGGACGTCCACCGACAAGGTGGACAGACGACCTTATGAAGGTCGCCGGAAGACGCTGGATGCAGGTCGCTTCCAACCGGTATATGTGGAGATCAAAAGGGGGGGCATATGTTCAGCAGTGGATGTCCTATGGCTGAGATGATGATGATGCCTCTGCTAGACAATGCTTGCCTAGTAAAACAAGTGACGAACGAAAGTTCATCCCTCGGCCAGTTCCCCCCCAATTTTGTTCGTGCGTGTGTTACACGACTCGCGCGCTCGATCCAGCGTCTTTTGGTTCATTTTGGCGCCCCGCCTTTGAAGGCGCCCAATGCGGTCGCACCGCCCTAGGACCGGCCCTGTAGATGGGACCTGCTTTGCCTACCCTATTGCTAACTAATATGAATGAGTATGCGCGTGAGTGAGCCGCCCGCCCCGCCCCTTTCTGGTACGCGTCGCTCCTCTCTCGGCGCTAGTTTAATCCAGCCTGTTTTCCTGATAATTTAAACAATTCCGCTCCTCCCCCGCTAATGCTGTTTCCTTTAAGCGGCGTGGCGAAGAGATGTGGATTTCAAGACATGTGATTGGTGAATCGTGGCACAGCTTGTCTCCGCTCCGTCTTAGTGTTACCTCAGCCTTATAAGCTAAGTTCTCACTTAGCAGCGTTGAATGTAACGTATCAACGTATCAGATACAGCAGGGTTTTTCAAACTTTTTCATCGCACGACCCCTTTAGTATGAAGAAATATTTCGCGACCCCCCCACCGATTGCTGTTTTCATGCATTCAATTTGACGGCACGGTTAGCGAAGTTGTCGAGCGATTGCACTGCTATGCTGCGTGTTACGGGTTTGATTCATGCACTGAGCAAATTTTTTTATGATCTACAGTGGCGTATTTTAAAATTCAGCGCCCTGGAACTGTACAGCCGCCCCAAATATTGAATAAAAAAAAACTGTCTAGTGCGAGTAACTGTGCACCGACATTTCCACACAAAGAAACACTTAAAAGCAGGAGTATACACTCATTTTGTACTACAAATATAAATTGTTAATGGTTTGTAAACGGTGAGAGTACGCTCGCTGCGTAGCGAGTTTGCTGCGTAGTTTATTTTTAATAGTTGTTTCCACAAAAGTATTATTGAAAAATAAACTATAAAAATCGAGGTCATTAGGTCATGGAAACATAAAACATATTTACAAGAGCGAGCGCAGCGAGCTCGAAAATTTTTAGGTTTTGGGACTACGAAAAGCCATACCTACATAGAAGAGTGAACGTAAAAATTTAAAGACTTGAAGAGCGAGCGCGGCATGCACAGTAAATCTACTATTTCTGCACTAACGTAAGACAAGTTTTCATTGAAAAGTGACCTGAAAACGTTGACTTTTTTTGACGTTCACAAGCACACCCTTCATTATTGGGCGAGCGTAGTGAGCCGGCAAAATTTTAGGGAATATTTTTTTCCTAATAAATCTTTTGTAAACTATGTTGTTTTTTTACTGCAGTAGCTTTCCCAATTTTTTACAAGAGAGATTCCTCTAGAGAAGCTTCGCGACCCCCCAGGGGGTCGCGACCCACAGGTTGAAAAACCCTGAGATACAGTATCAAGTAAGTACGTAGACAGGTACCCCAGCTTTAAATATTGCTCTCGAGGGCATTGATAGGTAAATAAAACAAAAACAATTTGGTAGATAAATTATATAATTTAATAATT
Organism: Agrotis ipsilon; assembly: GCA_028554685.1. Taxonomy (NCBI): domain Eukaryota; kingdom Metazoa; phylum Arthropoda; class Insecta; order Lepidoptera; family Noctuidae; genus Agrotis; species Agrotis ipsilon. The sequence goes on along the minus strand of JAPNUC010000053.1, from coordinate 13,279 downwards.
ACAGTAGCGACCCACCTTGGTTTCGTACGCATCTTAACTTAGCAAGCTTGCTGATGACACTATGCGAAGCAATATTATCGACTTCAACTACATGTGAAAATCATCCTTAACACTACGACTTATGACATAAAAATGTGCGGTTATCAGTAGCTGAAAAACAAAAAACGCTCGCCAAGACGACGTAAGTCAGTCGAATTGCATCACTATTTCGTAGTAGCATTTTGATTAAATATACTACTAAAGTAATGTGTGTACTTTAGCATGTTCAGATAAATGAGACAGATAATTAAAACTGCTCAGACATTTATCACATTTGTAAGGTTTTTCATCAGTGTGGATTCGCAAATGACACTTTAATACTTGTTTTATACGAAACCTACTCGGACACACATCACATATAAAAGGTTTTTCGCCAGTGTGTTTGCGAAGATGACTTGTGAGCAGATACCTTTTGTCAAAACTTCTCGGACACACATCACATTTAAATCGTTTTTCGCCAGTGTGTTTGCGAAGATGACTTGTGAGCAGATACCTACTATCAAAACTACTCTGACACACATTACATTTAAATCGTTTTTCGCCGCCAGTGTGTTTGAGAAGATGACTTGTGAGCAGATACCTTTTGTCAAAACTTCTCGGACACACATCACATTTAAATCGTTTTTCGCCAGTGTGTTTGCGAAGATGACTTGTGAGCAGATACCTACTATCAAAACTACTCTGACACACATTACATTTAAATCGTTTTTCGCCGCCAGTGTGTTTGAGAAGATGACTTGTGAGCAGATACCTTTTGTCAAAACTTCTCGGACACACATCACATTTAAATCGTTTTTCGCCAGTGTGTTTGAGAAGATGACTTGTGAGCAGATGCCTTCTGTCAAAACTTCTCGGACACACATCACATTTAAATCGTTTTTCACCAGAATGTACTAAGCTATGTTTTTGTAAATGACAGCTCCCAGTAAAATTAAGATGACAAATATCACACTTATAACGTTTTTCTGCAAGGTGAGTTCTAATATGTTGTATTATAGAACATTTTAGATCGAAACGCCTCGAACAAATATCACATTCAAAAGGTTTTTCACCGATGTGTGTTTTCATATGACTTCCTAAACTTGACTTGATCGTAAAACTACTGGAACACACATCACATTTGTAAGGTTTTTCACAAGTGTGTAATAGAATATGATTATTTAAATTTTCCTTATGTTTAAATCTGCTTTGACATATATGACATTTAAAAGGTCTTACATCAGTGTGTTTTTTAATAGTTAAATCACGATTTTGATGAAATAAATTGGGTAAAATTTCACTTTTTTTTTTACAATCTTGGTTACTATTAGTACGACAGATTTCTGCAACAGAATTATTATTACTGTTCTGATCTTTAAATTTTTTTGTAATACAAGTTTTTGGCGAAGGATTTATAATTTTCTGGATTTCCGTTTCCGTACTTGTGTTTGCTAATTTAGTTCTTTTCGTTTCCATATTTCTTTTCTTAGCGACGGGAGCTTCTGAAATTATAGATCTTGTAAATTGTTTGCACAAGCTAAACTAAATACAATTAAGATTTTAAATCATAATCTTTGGCCTCGAATCGTGTAATTTGAAGTTATAAGGAAAGGTCTTGGAATGATGTAGGCTTTTTCTTTCGTGGTAAAGTCATCAAATGAGTCCTCTCAACCTTACTGTCAGCTTTGTACTGAATAATATCCACGGAGTCTTTCGGAAGCCTTTTGAGTACCGGAGTCGCGGTATACGTATGTGGAATGATGTAGGCTAGCAGTATGACCATATTACCCCTGATCCACGAACAATATTTAATTAGTGGTTTAGATTCTGAGGATTGTACTACACCTATTCGTAATTATCATTTTTTTAAGTGATAAAATCATCAAATGAGTCCTCCCACATAGGGTAGGACGGGAGGGATTGTACTGACTAAAATTCACGGTGTCTTTCAATAGCCCTTTTCGTTGTGGGGCCACGGTTACTTAATAAGACAGTCCCGCGATCCCGGCAGGATTTGGCTGTCTAAGGAGGGCTCCGTCAGATTTTCGAGAAAGTTTTGAGGCGCGCGTGGAACAAGATGCGCCGTCGACCTGGCCGCCGCATGTCCGCGTCTACGGTGGCTGGTTACGCTTTGCGACGTACGTGTTGTCAAGGGTGTCTCTCGCGGCGACTGGATTGTGAGATGGAAGCTGCCCCTCGTTCCACCTCATCCTTCGCTAGCATGACTGCTCCGCAGAAGGAGGCAACCGCTTCCCACTCTGTCTCGCCCCGCAGCATGGCCTCAACGAATGCCGGGCATGAGCCCCCGTGAGGACACGCTTATGCTCTCCAAGCGATCAGATTGCTAATGTAAGTATATCAATAATACCTTCCGGGGTCGCGGGACTGTCTCACCTGGTAACCATCCTGGTACATAAAGGGCTATTGAAGGATCACCGTGGATTTTAGTCAGTGCAAGTCTGAAACTCTTATAGCTGCTCATAGGATGATTTTAATATGCAAAAAAATAATAATAATGGACCAACATCTAATAAATTACAAACAAATACTCACCGTTTGTCTTCTCAGATTTTCGTGTTCTTTTAGATGTTTCTCGTTCTCGTTCATTCTTAACCTTCATTGAAGTTAGATCATCTTCTGAATCTGATTCAGAATCGTTAATTGGTGTACATTCTATTGCCACAAAGTTATTGTCTGTGGTATCTGTTTTTAAATCTGTAAAAAAAAATCAAAGTACAATTTTGGTTTAAATATCAAAAAAATTATCGTCTTATATAGCTAGTGGCTGAGCGATTGGACTGATGTGCAGTGCGTTGTGGGTTTGTGTCCCGCACTGAACGGTTATTTGTATCATCTATGTATGTGACAGGCCTGTTGGTCTAGTGGTTAGTGACTATGCCGGGGGTTGTGAGTTCGATTCCTACTCAGGACAATGTTTGTGTGATGAGCACGATCATTTGTTCTGTGTCTAGATGTAATTTATCTATAATATGTACGTATTTAGAAATATATAAGTATGTTTATCAGTTGTCTAATACCCATAACACAAGCTCTGCTTAGCTTGGGACTAGATCACGTTGTGTGATTGTTGAGGAATATTATCGACTGGCCTGTTGGTCTAGTGGTTAGTGACCCTGACTGCTATGCCGGGGGTCGTGGGTTCGATTCCCACCCAGGACAAATATTTGTGTGATGAGCATGATCATTTGTTCTGTGTCTGGGTGTAATTTATCTATAATATGTATGTATTTAAAAATATATAAGTATGTTTATCAGTTGTCTAGTACCCATAACACAAGCTCTGCTTAGCTTGGGACTAGATCACGTTGTGTCATTGTTGAGGAATATTATTAAGTACTTTTTTCAGGTCTGGGGCTTTGTGTATGTGAGTTTCTATGTGTGTAAACGCACCCACAACATAGGAGAAACTTCTAGTGTGGTGCTGCGTTGAATTAAACCAACGACGATATATTACTAGACTCCTCATGCACTTTCTAAAGAACAAAAACTATTCTATCAACTCGCTGAGGTACTACATAAGCGAAGGGGGCGGGGTACTGCGTTGTGATTGGCTAACTCAAGGTCTGTTCTGTCTCAAGGATGCTTACAGCTCACAGGAGCGGTCGAAATAAGATGGATATAACACTTTTTTGCCTAATGTGTTGACAGACATCGATCGCCTGTTATTAGGAGTCTAGAAATATATCTTCGTTGAATTAAACATACCATCATCACTTTCATGTTCTTCCTTTGGCTCTATAATATTGTTGTGTTTCTCACTATCTGCTGGTAATTCGTCTCTAATAATGTTTTCTGTTTCATGGACATCAATTATACTTATTGGAGTTTTGATAAAACCATGGAATACCTCTAAATGTTCTTTGTTTATTAACCCATTAACTCCCAAGGGTAAAAATAAATGCATATTTTATGTTTTTATTGTCTATTACGTTTATAAATACATCAAATAAGAGATATTTTTTGAAAAAAAAAAAATTGATTAATTATTTTTCATTCCGTAAAATGTTGCGTCTACGCAACGTTGGGATTATTGGACATAAATTGAACAAGCAAGTCTTATAAATAAATTACAAATATTTCAAGACATGCGAAAAATGCTGAACAGTATCAATGCTGCCTCGAGATGTGTGGGTCTTGGGATGAACCTGGACAAGACCAAGGTCATGTTCAATGACCTTGTTATCTCAGGACCAATTTCCGTCAATCCACGTTGTCCAAGAATACATCTACCTTGGACAGGTATCACAGCTAGGTGAAGACAACTTCGAGCGGGAAATTGCCAGAAGAGTGCAGCTAGGCTGGGCATAGCATTTGGGAAAATGCGTCATATCCTCACGTCACCACTGCCGCAGTGCCTGAAGATCCGGGTGTTCGATCAGTGCGTCCTTCCAGTCCTAACTTATGAAGCCGAAACGTGGAACATGTCAGTCAAGCCTGCCCACCGACTTCATGTCACTCAGCTTGCTATGGAAAGGTCTATGATGCTTGGGGTCTCACTAAGGGATAAAATCCGGAATGAGGTCTTACGGCATAAGACCAAAGTTACAGATATTGTCCAAATCTGAAGCAAGCTGAAGTGGTAGTGGCTGGTCTTGTCTGCCGCAGAATCGATAATAGGTGGAGTAGGAAGGTTCTCGAATGGAGACCGTGTGTAGGTAAGCGTAGGGTGGGGCGCCCCCCGGTAAGATGGACTGATGACCTGAAGAAGCTGGCAGTGGCTAGATGAAAAAAGTAGGGTATCGTGCGCTGTGTCGCTCCCTGGGGAGGCCTGTGTCCAGCAGTGGACTGCAATAGGCTGAGATGGATGGATGGAGGATGTTCTTTTTTCAAGTCTGGAACACATTTTGGTGACTATTGACAGTCTTGGCTTCTTGGAAGTTAAAGGACCGAGCTCACCTTGTATATTTCCAGGCTCTGCGGGTAAATCGGTGTGTATTTCATAAGTTTCAGATATATATTTTTAGAAATTACTATGTGACACTGCTGGCTCGACGTTCTATAACCGACTGACTAATAAAACAAAAGAGCTTCTACTCTTTGAATAGCGAGAACCCATTATTTACAATACATTTCTAACATAAGTGGCAAGCTGAGTAACAATAAAAACTGACTATTGTTACTCCCAACGTTGCGTATACGCAACTTTTCCTAGAAATCTAAGATAAACAACATGTGTAAGTAGTTTTGTCCAAGAAAAGGGTTTATATTATAAATAAGATACTGTTAAAACTTTATACAAGATTAAAAGTATAAATTCATTTCAATTAATATTTTTTATGATTGCATGAATATATCGATCCCGAGATGACTCAATTAGCAGTTTTTAGATGATAAAAAAAATATGTATTTGTACTTAAAAACCCATTAAAAAAAAATTAATCCATCTTTTAGTTCTTCTTTTTGAGACTGGGTTAGATTTGATATATTTATTTCTCATTTAATAAATAAATAAAAAAACATATTTGAAATGTTGCGCTTGCGCAACGATGGGCAAAGATGGGTTAAAGGTTTTTGCTGTAAAAAGATAATAATAGAATATGTATAAAATATTTTAATGGTTCAGCAATATATACACCGTGACTTTTTAGTTGTGTTACAAAAGTGGTCCACTTAATTTATCCAACTTAAATAACTCTAGGCAAGTTATTTTTAATAATAAATAATAATTTATTGTAATTATTAATAAATACAGTTGAATCCGTTTATTATGACATTGAAGGGACGGTCATTCTAAGCGGACGTCATACAAAGCATTTTGTACAAAATAAACAACCTCCTGTTTTTGTCAGTATGTGTTTATTTTAACAGAGAGACAATATAGAACTAAGTCAATAATATTAATTGTTACTACCCACTGAGACTCAAAACAACCATGCATGCGCCGAACATCATCGGGTATCACGTGACGCTTCCGAACACTTGTCGAAGTTGTTGAAAGAATTTTCTATGAAAACCAAACTTCGCTGTGTAATACGTCATAATAAGCGGTTGGTCATTATAAGCGGAGTCATAATAAACGGATTCTACTGTAGGTACATTAGAAATATGAAACACCCTGTTAAAATGTTTAGGTATCAAGCAGTTGTGTATACCTACCCAGCGCAATAGTCGGGCAGATCATTCCATCTACATTTTCCGTGTTTCAAACTACGCCTTGCATCATAAATAACAAATTAAAATTCTCAAATACCATTTTTTTATTATAAATGTGTACTAGTACAACTAGGCTGCCGTTGTAAGACGCCTAAAAAGTCACTGTTTATATTTTTTTGAACTATCTCTTTTGAAGAACACCTCACCTCATATTCCTCATTCATCATCTTAGTGAACTGCTCTTCAGCTTCCAGACATTTTTTCTGAAATCGGTAACATTTCTTCAGTTGAGCACAGCAGATGTAACAAGCCAGTATTGGTCTACTGTCTTCAGTTACAAACTGAAACAAAATTATTTGTTTGTTAGATAATATAATAGTTTACTTTGACAGGCCTGTTGGTCTAGTGGTTAGTGACCCTGACTGCTATGCATGACCTCCGGTCATGGGTTCGATTCCCTTCCACGACAAATGTTTGTGTGATGAGCATGATCATTTGTTCTGTGTCTGGGTGTAATTTATGTATTTAGAAATATATAAGTATGTTTATCAGTTGTCTAGTACCCATAACACAAGCTCTGCTTGGCTTGGGACTAGATGGCTTTGTGTGATAGTTGTGGAATATTATTATTATATTATAAATACCCTGGTTATAACATTGCAAAACTATAGCTAGTAATAAAAATTGTATCATCAACTTACCGGATATTTAGTCAGCTTCTCATACAGATCATGTAATGTTTTGTTCACCACAACGTACATGTGAACATTCTCTGCTAAACAAATCCTACACATTTGTATTTTACTCATCTTTAAACTAAAAATACACACTTTGTTAATTTTGGTATTAAAAAAAACACGATTTTGTTTATTTATCTGGTTTGTTTACGAGTTAAACACAAAGAATATCGTATGAATTTCTTGAGCGGACATAGTTTTTATAGACCGTGGATCAGAGAAGTATTTGCGTTGTCCAGGCTTCAGAGGTATTTTATTATTATATTGTAGTCTGGTGTATTATTCACAGAGCAGTCGGGTTTTATAAAATATCTCGCAAATCCCCGAATTTCTTGCACTGACAGCACGAATTTGAACTGTCAAAACTTTGACTATCAATTTTTTAATAAAATTTTTGGCACGACTTCTGAGCTTTTGATTTCAGTCCCCGAAATAATAGCATGGACTGAGCACTGAGCCTTTGAAATCCACATCTCTTCGCCACGCCACTTAAAGGAAACAGCATTAGCGGGGGAGGAGCGGAATTGTTTAAATTATCAGGAAAACAGGCTGGATTAAACTAGCGCCGAGAGAGGAGCGACGCGTACCAGAAAGGGGCGGAGCGGAGCAGCTCACCCAAGCGCATACTAATACTCGCAGCGCCCTAGGACCGGGCCTGTAGACGGGAACTGCTTTGCCTACCCTATTGCTAAATAAAATGAATGAGTATGCGCGTGAGTGAGCCGCCCGCCCCGCCCCTTTCTGGTACGCGTCGCTCCTCTCTCGGCGCTAGTTTAATCCAGCCTGTTTTCCTGATAATTTAAACAATTCCGCTCCTCCCCCGCTAATGCTGTTTCCTTTAAGCGGCGTGGCGAAGAGATGTGGATTTCAAGCATGTGATTGGTGAATCGTGGCACAGCTTGTCTCCGCTCCGTCTTAATGTTACCTCAGCCTTATAAGCTAAGTTCTCACTTAGCAGCGTTGAATGTAACGTATCAACGTATCAGATACAGCAGGGTTTTTCAAACTTTTTCATCGCACGACCCCTTTAGTATGAAGAAATATTTCGCGACCCCCCCACCGATTGCTGTTTTCATGCATTCAATTTGACGGCACGGTTAGCGAAGTTGTCGAGCGATTGCACTGCTATGCTGCGTGTTACGGGTTTGATTCATGCACTGAGCAAATTTTTTTATGATCTACAGTGGCGTATTTTAAAATTCAGCGCCCTGGAACTGTACAGCCGCCCCAAATATTGAATAAAAAAAAACTGTCTAGTGCGAGTAACTGTGCACCGACATTTCCACACAAAGAAACACTTAAAAGCAGGAGTATACACTCATTTTGTACTACAAATATAAATTGTTAATGGTTTGTAAACGGTGAGAGTACGCTCGCTGCATAGCGAGTTTGCTGCGTAGTTTATTTTTAATAGTTGTTTCCACAAAAGTATTATTGAAAAATAAACTATAAAAATCGAGGTCATTAGGTCATGGAAACATAAAACATATTTACAAGAGCGAGCGCAGCGAGCTCGAAAATTTTTAGGTTTTGGGACTACGAAAAGCCATACCTACATAGAAGAGTGAACGTAAAAATTTAAAGACTTGAAGAGCGAGCGCGGCATGCACAGTAAATCTACTATTTCTGCACTAACGTAAGACAAGTTTTCATTGAAAAGTGACCTGAAAACGTTGACTTTTTTTGACGTTCACAAGCACACCCTTCATTATTGGGCGAGCGTAGTGAGCCGGCAAAATTTTAGGGAATATTTTTTTCCTAATAAATCTTTTGTAAACTATGTTGTTTTTTTACTGCAGTAGCTTTCCCAACTTTTTACAAGAGAGATTCCTCTAGAGAAGCTTCGCGACCCCCCAGGGGGTCGCGACCCACAGGTTGAAAAACCCTGAGATACAGTATCAAGTAAGTACGTAGACAGGTACCCCAGCTTTAAATATTGCTCTCGAGGGCATTGATAGGTAAATAAAACAAAAACAATTTGGTAGATAAATTATATAATTTAATAATTACAGTAGCGACCCACCTTGGTTTCGTACGCATCTTAACTTAGCAAGCTTGCTGATGACACTATGCGAAGCAATATTATCGACTTCAACTACATGTGAAAATCATCCTTAACACTACGACTTATGACATAAAAATGTGCGGTTATTAGTAGCTGAAAAACAAAAAACGCTCGCCACGACGACGTAAGTCAGTCGAATTGGCATCACTATTTCGTAGTAGCATTTTGATTAACATATCACTACTCAAGTAATGTGTGTACTTTAGCATGTTCAGATAAATGAGACAGATAATTAAAAACTGCTCAGACATTTATCCAGTAGAAAGAGACAATAACATATTGTAAACTGACACAATCAGGGATTCGCAATATGACACTTTAATTACTTGTTTTTCTACGAACCAACCTACTCGGACACCACATCACATATAAAGGTTTTTTCGCCAGTGTGTTTGCGAAGATGACTTGTGAGCAGATACCTTTTGTCAAAACTTCTCGGACACACATCACATTTAAATCGTTTTTCGCCAGTGTGTTTGAGAAGATGACTTGTGAGCAGATACCTCCTATCAAAACTACTCTGACACACATCACATTTAAATTGTTTTTCGCCGCCAGTGTGTTTGAGAAGATGACTTGTGAGCAGATACCTTTTGTCAAAACTTCTCGGACACACATCACATTTAAATCGTTTTTCGCCAGTGTGTTTGCGAAGATGACTTGTGAGCAGATACCTACTATCAAAACTACTCTGACACACATTACATTTAAATCGTTTTTCGCCGCCAGTGTGTTTGAGAAGATGACTTGTGAGCAGATACCTTTTGTCAAAACTTCTCGGACACACATCACATTTAAATCGTTTTTCGCCAGTGTGTTTGAGAAGATGACTTGTGAGCAGATGCCTTCTATCAAAACTTCTCGGACACACATCACATTTAAATCGTTTTTCACCAGAATGTACTAAGCTATGTTTTTGTAAATGACAGCTCCCAGTAAACTTAAGATGACAAATATCACACTTAAAACGTTTTTCTGCAAGGTGAGTTCTAATATGTTGTTTTATAGAACATTTTAGATCGAAACGCCTCGAACATATATCACATTCAAAAGGTTTTTCACCGATGTGTGTTTTCATATGACTTCCTAAACTTGACTTGATCGTAAAACTACTGGAACACACATCACATTTGTAAGGTTTTTCACAAGTGTGTAATAGAATATGATTATTTAAATTTTCCTTATGTTTAAATCTGCTTTGACATATATGACATTTAAAAGGTCTTACATCAGTGTGTTTTTTAACAGTTAAATCACAATTTTGATTCAATATATCGGGTAAAATATCACTTTTTTTTTTACAATCTTGGTTACTATTAGTACGACAGATTTCTTCATCAGAATTATTATTACTGTTCTGATCTTTCAATTTTCTTGTGATACAAGTTTTTGACGAAGGATTTATAATTTTCTGGATTTCCGTGTCTGTTTTCTTTGGTTCCGCAGTAATTGTGTTTGCTAGCGTTGTTCTTTTCGTTTCCATATTTCTTTCCTTAGCGACGGGAGCTCCTGAAATTATAAATCTTGTAAATTGTTTGCACAAGCCAAACTAATACGCCTGCAAAAAAGTATCAATACAATGACGCCTGCAAAAAAATATCTTTACGAAGACACTAGTCTTCGTAAAGATATTTTTTACGAATGTAAAATTGAGCTGCGGGCAGGGTTTGAGTAAAATGAGTAAGTAAAATTCACAATGTCCTCCAATAGCCTTTTTCGTTGTGGCACCACGGATACTTGATAAGACTGCCCCGCGACCTTGGCAGGCTTTAGCTGTCTAAGGGGGCCCCGTCAGATTGCGGAGAGCGATTTGAGGCGCGCGTGGAACACGACGAGCCGTCGACCCGGGTATGGTCCATATTCGGATGGCGAGACATCCATTACACGCCGCCGCATGTCCGCGTCTACTGTGGCCGCTTCGCGACGTCCGTTGTCGTGGGTGTCTCCCACGTGGAGGCTGTCCCTCCCTCACGCCTGCCGCCTCCTTCGCTGGCATGACTGCTTCGCAGAAGGAAGCTACTGCTTCTTATTCCGTCTCACCCCGCAGCATGGCTTCAACGAATGCCGGGCATGAGAGGTCGCCTATTGCCTCCGTGAGGACACAGCAATGCTCTCCAAGCAAGTAAATATATCAATAATGCCTTCCGGGGTCGCGGGACTGTCTAACCTGGCAACCGCGGCTCTGGTACATAAAGGGCTATTCAAGGATCACCGTGGACTTTAGTCAGTGCAAGTCTGACAGTCCCGTCACGCCTGGGCGGGAGGACTCATAGGATGATTTTACCAAGGAAAAAAATAGTATATGAATAATGCCCGGGCTACACGATGCTAGTTTTTCAAGATAGGATAGCAAGCTAGTTTCAGTGAGCTAGCTAGCTATTACTTCTGGCTTCATGTAAACAAAATTAGCTACATTTATAAGCTTAATAATGAAGCTAGTTTTGTCTACACTAAGCCAGAAGTACTAGCTTGCTAGCTTACTAACACTAGCTTGAAAAAGTAGCTACGTGTTGTCCGGCCATTACAGATCAACATCTAATAAATTACAAACAAATACTCACCGTTTGTCTTCTCAGATTTACGTTCTCTTTTAGATGTTTCTCGTTCTTCATCATTCTTAACCTTCATTGAAGTTAGATCATCTTCTGCATCTGTTTCAGAATCGTTCATTAGTGTGCATTCTATAGCCACAAAGTTGTTGTCTGTGGTATCTGTTTTTAGATCTGTAAAAAAAAATCAAAGTACAATTTTGGTTTAAATATCAAAAAAAATATCGTCTTATACAGGGTGAATTTTTCAACTGGGCGTGGATGGCTACTTTCGAAACTATGTGGAATATCGAAAAAAGTTGAAAGGACTCTCGAGGCCGATTTTGACGAAACCTAAAACTGCATCATTGGATTTTAGGAAAATCAAAAATCCTGGTCAGGAATCGAACCCGCTGATTTTGGAAAAAAAATCACACCCTGTATTATTACACCGTTTGATAGTGTTGCTAATAAGGATCAAATTCTGGGAAGTAATCATATACGGCAAACTTAAGGAAAACGTATAATTACAAAAAAACTGATTAATCTTCAAGGCAAAGACTGCATTCGAAACTTAGGTTACCGTTCCTTCTTTAAAATTATGCTATTTTTAGTTCAACTCAATAATGTCGTATTGCTTAGTACAGTGGGATTGTGAAACGTCAAATCCAGTGAGACATTGAAAACAATGAAATTTTATAATTTCTAATAAATTATGGTTCAGTAGATGTTAAGTAACATGGAAAAATAGCAATTTCATAAAAAATCTGCCATTTCCGTAAGTTTGCCGTATATGATTATTTCCCAGAATTTGATCCTTATTAGCAACACTATCGAACGGTATAATAATAAAGGGTGTGATTTTTTTTTCAAAATCAGCGGGTTCGATTCCTGACCAGGATTTTTGATTTTTCTAAAATCCAATGATGCAGTTTTAGTTTTCGTCAAAATCGGCCTCGAGACTCCTTTCAACGTTTTTCGATATTCCTCATAGTTTCGAAAGTAGTCATCCACGCCCAGTTGAAAAATTCACCCTGTATAGCTAGTGGCTGAGCGATTGGACTGCTGTGTTGTGGGTTCGTGTCCCGCACGGAACGGTTATTTGTATCATCTATGTATGTGACTGGCCTGTTGGTCTAGTCGTTAGTGTTAAGAAGTAACTGCTAACGCCATCTAGGCGCCAGGAAAGTCAATAAGCATTATTTAAACTCGCGTCGCTGAATGATGGTACGAAGTGACTGCTAACGCCATCTAGGCGCCACGAAGGTCAACAACGAAAAAACCCGCGTCGTTCGCCGCGGCCTGTGGCGTCCTGCGGCTTCCGCGGCTTCCGTTTCCGCCCACTCTTCTGCATCCAGATTGGTCACGAAAGGACGTGCGTTCGCGTCCTCCATTTTTACTCTAAATTTTGCGCAACTAATGTATTAGTAACTAGTTTAATAAACCGAATTTCATACAAAAACAAATACAAATATCATTGAAGAGATCCCGCTGCGCTGTCCTCTCACCTCACCTCACGTCAGCTACACAACATCACACCATTGGACCTCCGAGCCGAAGCTAAGAATCAAGAGGACGCGGGAGGCAGCCATCTTAGCGTCACCGTGGAATGGAAAAATCTCATCACAAATGAGCTGCATCGTGGGAAAGATCGCAATCAACGGGCGGGAAATGTGTCGTAACCCGTCCCATCTTCTCCGCTTTCCTGCCGTATGAGTTAGCAAGTGATGTTTCTCGTGTTTCAGTCGTGCGTTGCCTCGTATGCCTTCTGTGCGTCGCCGTGGACGTGTTGCTGCGCGGGAAAACTGTACTGTACC
>JAPNUC010000052.1:0-56293 GCA_028554685.1 Agrotis ipsilon | reverse complement strand
CGCCGTCCGCAACGAATTCGCTGCGCAACCGCGGCGTGTTCGCAACGCATTCGCTGTGCGGCCGCTCCGCCCCGCAACCGCTTCCAAACCGCTAGTGTGATAAGGCCCTTAGGATGTAACGATTTATATGCCGCATACATCTCCACCACGGCTCATTATCTCAGAATGATCTTCAAGGTCGCTCCATCGATATTATGATAATAGCCCCCACAGTCTTTATACCTCATAAAATAACGCCGTAAAAGCCTTCCAATGTCCGCTACCCTACTTTTATTGCTAAAATTCTTTTATTTCATCCCCATAATTGATGATAAAATACTTCATAGTTGATGAAATCACTCAATGAAATCAAACGGTGAAGGAAAATATCGTGAGGAAATCGGCATGTCTTTTTTTTTTGCGAGGTAAAATCATCAAATCAGTCCTCCCACCCCGGGCAGGGCGGGAAGGACTGTCAGACTTGTACCGACTAAAATCCACGGTATCCTTCAATAGCCTTTTATGTTCCGGGGACAAGGTGATGGAAATAAGTCCCGCGACCCCGCCAGGCTCTCGGCGTCTGTGAGGGGGCCCCGTCATTTTGCTGACGCTCTTTGAGGCGCGCGTGGGACACGTCGACCCGGGCATGGTCCATGGTCGGACAGCGAGTTGCCCTTTAAACCGGCATGTCTTAGAACCAAAATTCGAAGACATCTGAAATCCACCAATCTGCACTGGGCCACGTGGTGGATTATGGCCCACTCCCTCTGACAGGGAGTGTCCCAGAAGTGGGAAAAGTAATAGGCTGATGATGATGATGATATAATCATGCGTTTTGATATCGATCAGACTCGATTTTTTTAAAACATTTTACATGGGTTTGCCCTTGAGTTTAGAAGAGGTCCTAAATCATCTGATTGTATCAGGTTATCTAAAATCCAGATTTGGTGAGATCTACGAACCTTCCTTTTTTAGTTGTTGTAAAATTATCAAACGGATCACTCGCTGTAAGTGTAGTTTTAGGGACTGTCAGACTATAACTAAAAACAACCCTGTTCTTCGTAAACTGTTTTCTCTGTCATAATTATATAGGGGAGTTTTCTTTTGACCCACAATAGTAATAATCTCCTGTGAGGGTGCGTTTATAAACATAGACTAACATACACAGACGCCTAAGTTCCTTTTTTGAACTCATAGTGACTGAACTAATGAGTTTTGTGGATAAAGCGCCGTATTCACGTTCCATCTTGCTGTACGTCCCGCCAAGGTCATACACGATACACGAAGAAAAAACACCGTGAATATGACGTACTGGACGTACGTCAAGCCTATTCACGTTGTTTTTGCGTCGTGCATCGTGCATGACGTACAGCCGTGACAGATGGTGAATACGGCGCTTTAGTCTATAATTGTCTCAGATTCAAGAGTCAAAGTCGACGTGACGTCGCTTATTACAAAAGTGAGACGTATCAGATGTGTCACTTATGCATCTACAGAAAATCTTATTCTTTTTATTAATAAATGCCATATTTATATACAAAGAAGGATGGTGATTGAAATGGACGTGTCAGCAGCAACCTCACTGCAATAAAAATAACCCTGTGATTGTATCAGTGATACAATATCACAGGCAAAATAAATACGCACGTACCGTAAGCTATGTCCATATTGAAATATCTAACATTTTAGGTAGACAAAGGCTACTGTACATAGCCTACATATCTGTGAAATCTAACGTAGCAGATACACACGGCTTCATATCAAGCTATACAAAACCAGTTTGTCTTGATCTCGCTTCCTACGATTTTTCAACACAATGAACGGTCAGCTAATACTGGTTTTGGAAAACTTGATGTGTAACCGTGTGTACATAGGATTCGGGCAAATATTACCGTGTTGCACCGTATACATGAAACATGCAGGGACACGAATATGGAACATATAGCGGGTTTGTTTATTTCAGGCTGAAATAACAGAATTACATGCAGGAGGCTTTTGTCATTTTGTGATGTGTTTCGCAGTATTGCAGCATTTATAGTTTATTTTAATGTAATATAACTATTATTATGAATGTAAAAGTCTGTGTGCATGTATGGCAAGGGCACAGATAGCCATTTAATTATCTTTTTAGGTATTAAAATCATCAAAGAATCCTCTTGCCCTGTGTGGAGCGGAAGGATCTGTCAGTCTAGTACTGAATAAAATTTGTAGTGCTTTTTCAATTGTGTTTTACGTTCCAGGATCACATTTTCCAGATTGGACTTTTCCGAAATTTGTGGTGCCGAAACCAGAGGTCATAAATATCTTGAAATAACTGCCTTTACAGCGAGAAACAAAAGTGTTAAGAAAAGAGATAATGTTTTTGCCCTTTTTTGGGGCGGGTGGGATCCACTTTCTAGCGGTCTAGTCCAGGTAATGGCACCAAAGGCTACCTGTAACCTGCAGTGACGGATGAGCAATCGTAATGGCGGTGACCCTCACCATGGCCGTCTGTCTCGCGATCACTATTTAAGTTAGATTTTACTATATTCCGTTGGTATACAGGAGTGATCCTGCTGGATTAGATTTCCCCATTTTAATATGTATTTTTGCTTCAGAGCTAGTTTGAAGCCAAAATCAACCCATTTTTATTCGACTTCGAAAAAGGGGTAAGTTCTCAATTTGTTGGAATGTTTATTCTTTAATTGCAATTTTTTGTTAAAATGTGAACACCATGTACCTTTTTGCTATTTTCTTTATTTCTTATTATTTTATATTTTAATCATATTTAGTTTAGATTTTCAAGGTACATTGCTTTTACATTAGTTATTTCAAATGATGTAAAAAAATATTGTAAAACAATTTTAAAAAGAGTAAGTATGGAGTTTCTTGCCCATTCTTCTTCATACAACCTACCTTTGCGAATGGGTGTAGAATCAACCCCATCCCATCCCATTTCCTTAATTTTAATTCAACGTTTAAAAGTGCCTCGTTGATGGCCTAATTGTAATAAATGATTTGACTTTGAATTAATAAATGAAAACAGGCACAGATAAACCTAAGCAAACCTTTACAACAACAACAAAATCACCTAATTTACACACAGGGACAGATCGCGGCTCGAATGCACTTAATTAGTTCGGTTTAATTTGCTCGTGAGCCAAATAAAGCAATTTGAACGACAACACGGGCGTGAAATACGGCCCTGTGCGAGCGTCACAGTAACGCTTCAGTAAGTTTGGTTGGTGGGTTTTCAACCTGGTTTATCATGTGCCAATATTGGGAGAAGGTCGTGGATAAATAATAACAGCTAAACATGGTGAATTTCAAAGTTCAGATGCTGTTGCTGATTGGTCTGTGTAGGTACTGATGACCATTATTATTATTTTTTTTTTAAATAACGTTGCCCCACACTAGGAATTTCGTCCTGTGTCGTGGGTTTGTTTAAAAACATAAACTCGCATACACAAACGCCCAGACCCGAAAAAACTAATTGTAGATCATAAAAATATTTGATTCGTGCGGGAATCGAAACTGCGACACGCAGCGCAGCAGTTCAGACACTCAGCCGCTGCACTAACCGATAGGTATAACGATGCTTCTTTTCTTTGTTTTTGAGATTATTATACGTGTGACTATTTATTGTATATGTGTATATATGTGGGATGAGGGAGCGAATGAAAATCGGGCTTGGAGATAACTTCTTTATTCTTCAGGACTATAATTTAATTTCTACACTAATATTTGTACGGAGCACACAATTTCGTGCCGTAGCCATGACCGGGCGTTTTTTCTTATATCACATACGTTCGGAAACACAGTTCAGAAACGAAACGCATTGCAAGTTACAATGTTTCCGGGGTTGCGGGTCTCATACCATCACCGTGACCCCGGAACATAAAGGGCTACTGAAGAACACCGTGGATTTTAGTCAGTACAAGTCTGACAGTACCTCTCGCCCTGCCCGGGGTGGGAGGTCTCATTTGATGATTTTACCACGTAAAAAAAAAAAAAAAGTTACAATGTTTGGATATTTTTATGGCTCCTACATCTTCTATATATATAAAAATGAAAACCGTTTTCCGTTGTCACGACAAAACATGAAAACGGCTTGACCGATTCGGATAATTATTTTTTTGTTGTGTATGTAACCATCGGGACCGGGTTTTAGACCGGGTCCTCCACCCGTGCGAAGCCGGGACGGGCCGCTAGTATATATATATATGTTTGCGTGTGTATGTATGTATTATTTATTTATAAATATATATATTTTATCTTGTTTAATTGTACACCACAATACTACCAACAGTATGTGTCTCTTTCTTCCTAATCCATCCAAAGGTTGTCTTGAAAAGATCGCTTTTAGTGATAAGACCGCCCATTGTGTCACCTTATGTTTAAGTTTTAATTTGTAATTTTATGTACCTTGAAGTTGTATAGTGTGCATAATAAAGAGTATTCTATCTATCTAACCGTGCCGTGCATTATCATCGCGAATTACCTTTGTGCCTGTAAAAGGGTTTTGAGAATATTGTCGCAGTTGTCTTTTGTAGATCTTGAGCAGTCAATACTGTTAGTCAATGTCACAACAATCTGACAACTAGTCTTACATCGAACTAGAGTCGGGGACTGTGTTGCCTACGGAGGCCACTTCAGTTTTAGTCTATGCCATTTTGTAAGGTATATCTAGGTATAAAGGCCAAAGTAGCCTGAAACTAAATAAATAAAATCAAACAACATTTTTGATAGACGACAGACGTTAGAAAAACCTCTTTTAATTAACCGTCTGTGTTGCTAAGGATCTTTTAACATAATCCGCTTCTGTCCACCCGCAGTGTCCGTCCATCACAAACCCTCTTATTCCACATTTCAAACTTTTTACTTATAAAAACACAGCGCGCTAAGCAGAAACACAAACGAAAGGTACATTAACCTGCACGTAACAACAACATGGCGTTGTCCGGTAAATACCAGTTTTTACCAGATTAAGCCGGTATAAGTCGGATATGCAAACTAGGTTATAAGAGAACACAGATAACCTTCTCTAGATTCTGCATGCAAGGCAAGCTATGCGCGCCACACGGCAACGCATGGCATAACTTTTTTTTTATCATGGTAAAATCCTCCCTAAGGTGGGACGGGATGGACTGTCAGACTCGTACTCACTAAAATCCACAGTGAACCTTCAATAGCCCAAGGTCACTGTTACCTGAAGAGACAGTCCTGCGACCACGGATTTGACATTACTTAACTTGATGTGTGTTCCTGATCCCTTCTGTGATGACTAGACCATAAAGCCTGACAGTTTCCAAAAAGCTAATTTGTACTTGAACAGATTTGAGATAAAATGTGTGGAAATTTGTGTAAAATGTTTATCGTGTATAAACTACATTTATTTGGCCCAAAGAAACCACGATAAACACACATTAAAAAAAAAAAAAAAAACACAGAAACAAAAGATAAAACTTAAATCTTTTTTGTGATACACAACAATTTTTTTTTCCTTTTTTCCCGAAGATGCATCAAATAGGTTCAGAACAGCAAAATGTCTAAGACTTTCTGTCTTTGTCGAAGCATAACAAAAAGTAATGGCACGCATAGGATGCCTACAATGCGGAATCTAGAGTTATCTGTTTAAGAGAATTTACCGCTGTTGTATGCAAACGCGTAGTTCCTGAGTTTTTCGAGTGTTTCGTATATAAAAATTGTTAGCGAGAGTTTTTGGAATAGTTCCTTCTTTTACCGGGGTATTATAAATAAAAATATTAAAACGGAATTGTTTGTGTCGAGTTTCACGGTGTGGGTATCTGCAGACATAATGTTCATGTTTATGAGCTGCGTTAGTTCATGTACGTTTTAAAAATACTCTCTTTAATATCGCTTTAGTAAGTTTAGTTATTTTCTAGTAGGAACAGGTTTTAAAACTCTGCTAAAGGTTTATAATAAGACATCTAAAAGATTATTGATGTGAGAAGCTCGTGGCTCAATAATTACAGAATTTTGGCTTTAAATAAAAAAGCCTCAGTCAATTTTCATTGCCAGCTATACTTTTTATTTATTATCCTTTAATAATAAAGCGGCCTGTGCGGCTTATAATTAAAGCCGCACAGGCCGATCATCCGGTTTAAGCCGCGCTTACCGAGGTTGGTCTGTGGATGGGTGACCATCTGTCATAGCGAGTTTCATCCATGTTTCGGAAAGCATGGTCCCGGCTGTCATTTGTACCATGAGGTATCGTAATACCCAGTTACTGGGTTGCGGATGTCCGATAGGCAGTTACTTCATGTAAATACTGATATTCAGCTGCATCTGGTTTGATTGGAAGCCGACCCCAATATACTTGGGAAAAGCTAGACAGATGATGAAAAGATTTTTGATGTGGGTACTATAAAGTTTCGAATATTTTACGCAATAACGCCCGCATCGCGTAGCATAGCACATTTTAGATGGATAAACACCTTTATTTTTTTGTTTATAGAGCAAAAACATAGGCATGTTTCAGCAATGCTCAATGAAACGATTAAATTATCGCCATCAAAGCTAATTTAACCGCGTTTTAATTATACGTGATTAAAATCTGGTATTTGTTGATTGCTTTTGAAATGATGTGTACATTATTGGATTGGATCAAACAAGCTATTAGTGAATAGTGATAAATTGTTTAAATTAACAAAACTCGTAATATTAGCGAGTGGTAGTGAAAATGGGGTGGCCACATTCCTTGTAAAACTGAGAATCTATAGGACAGAACTATTTTTGAGTGGCTACTATGAACCAAACGACACAGCGAGGTAAGCCTTTTTTAGGGTTCCGTAGTCAACAAGGAACCCTTATTAATTGGTAACAAAGGCCGTTCGTACACACCGCAAGTTTCCGATACCTTACGACTTCAGTACCCATTGACGCTGGTCTATGTACGAACCCATGTATTGCGGTACTCGCCTAATATAATAAAGTCGTAAGGTATCGGAGACTTGCTTCGCATTGTGTACTAAGGGGTAAAGTGGACCGACAATATTGTGAGAGTCGCGGGCAACCGATGGATGCAAGTGGCGAATAGATTGTAGTTCGGCGTGGCGGTCTAAGGGGGAGACCTGTGTTCAGCAGTAGACGTCTTCCAGCTGATTATGATGCTTACAGTACCTTTGAAGGATAAATCTTGAACTAAGTTATCCAGAAAAGTACCGGAGTTACCGACATAGTTTGCAGAGTAAGTAAACTGAAGTGGCAGTGGGTCAAACGACCAATGACCGGTGGAGCAGACTAGTCCTGGAGTGGAGACTACGTATCGGCAAGAGTAGAGTGGGAGCTCCCTGCTAGATGAACCGATGACCTTAAGAAAGTGGGTGGGACAGAATGGATACGGAAGGCAGAGGACAGGGTGATGTGGCGCAGCCTGGAAGAGACCTATGTCCAGCAGTGGACTGCGATAGGCAGAATTGATTGAAGGACACAGGCCTCCTCTCTGAGAGAGGGAGTGGGCCATAATCCACCACGCGGGCCCAGTGCGTATTGGTAGATGTCACATATCTTCGAATTTTTGGTTCTAGGACATGCCGGTTTCCTTCACCGTTTTGAGAGCAGTGGTGATGAAATAAATTACACATAGTAATGCGCCTGCCGGGGTTTGAATCCAGACCTACAACTCGTAAGTCGGGACCGATACCAGTGGGTCACCACTGCTCTCCAGCTATTGGGGAAAACAAATTCATAGTTTAGGAAAAATAAACTGAGAGATGAGTATCAAATTCAATTTTCTTCATCTTTTATGAAAACCTCGTTTCAAACCTTAATAAAGTCGGGGTCATATAAAAAATTGACGAACTCCAAGAGACTTTAGTTCTTTTAAATTGGATTTCACTTCAAAGGGTTGGGCCCTTATATATTTTTTTCAATCTCCCTTAGTATGTACCCCGCAGTTTGTTTATATATATATAACTTTTTTTTTAGTCAATTTTATTTGGTCTTTTATGTAATAAACAAAGTTTTAATTTAAATTAAATTTATCGGTTTTAGTTTTAAGTTTCTTTAGAAGGCGAATTTAATTTGCATTTACTATGTAGAATACTTACAGAAGTAAGTTATTTAAATATTGGTATATTTTAAGTTAAATGCTTTAGCCAAAATCTATGTTTAAATCTAATCTATAACTAAGTTTTAACTTAAGTTTAGCTGAGAAACTATGCTTCATTTGAAAATAAATTGATTAACTAGGTTGTTAGGATACAATTTAGTTAATCGAAATAACTGTAACAATAGAGGGCGGGGACAGCCCAGGGTCACAACATTGTTTTAAAATGGCACCGCCGCCACGGAACGCCAACGGCATAATTATGAAAGAACAGAGCGGTTTTTAGTAAGTAAGAGACGGACAGTCACTTCCAGGCATATGCAATCAAAAACTTATACCTACGTACAAAAAAATGTGTAAGTACTGAAATTCATAATTATCAGCTGTAATTAAAAGCATTGATATGACTGTGTAATAAAAATCGTAGCTGTTCAGTTAATAACTACCTTCATTACACAAAAGAATAAAAAGCCACTAATTTAAAACGACTGAAACATTTTAAAATCACAATTACGGAGCCAAGTATAGGCAATTTGTATTCTAGAGTGGTACGTGTAGCGGGTTCGATTCCCGTGCAAAGCAAACTCTTACCAATTCAGTGCCGGCACCCGGTTTATTGTTGCTTTTTTTGTCTGTTTGTTCTGACTCGGAGCTGTAGGGTGACCAGGAAAAGGTAATTATTTGGGACTTTCGTGGAGCTCTTTTTGGTGTAACAATTTCGAATGCCTTTTGTTAGGTCAGTTATAACAAAAACTATTGATGTTATGAGTGATGGTACGGACAGTTGCAGCACTGCACTGCCAAAAATTCTCGGTATTGACGGAAACACGTGACACATACATTTATGAGGCAAAACATTTGCAGTGCTGCGCGATAACGAACCATGAGCTTGCGCCTTTGTTCAAAGTCTGATTGAAATCCATTACGTATTATTTCTTTGTGGTTCACTGACACAAAATGCAATAAGTCCACCTCTGTACATAACGTGCATAATAATCAAATAAATCACTTAACGTTAAGTTCAAAATGAATTATGAAAAATTGATGTTATGGCTCTGGAAACCAGTTTAAGGCTAAAAATAAACTAGTAGGTATTTTCCAAACGTAAACCTTTTCAATAATAATATGATAAAAATATTAGCAATGAATACTTATTTTTTATAGTATACATTTTACTGCTAGGTACATTTATTTGCAATTTGGCAGGTGTAATAAGAAAAAAACCGCTGTATCTTTTTTTTGATCAAATAATTAAAAAAAAAAACTTTCCCGAATCAACAACTAAACAAAAGACGTGCAATAAGGGGAACAAGAGTGCCTTTTTTATTTTACATTGATTAACTACTAGTTTAACACAGTAAGGATATCCTTTCAAACTCTTACACGTGGTCACTCTACTCAGTAGGGACTCGGCTTGATTTTATTCAGGCGTGTTTCATTCTATCCGGTTTAAACCCAGACTGCTTAGTAAATTAGGCATATATTACTCAAGTATTCTACTGACCATTTGTTTTACAAAATCTTCAGCAAAAAATCGTGTTTGTCTGAAATATGTCGGTATTTATTTGTTATATCTTATTAACTGTAGTATTTATTTGATAAAGCTTTTTTATTATTATTATTATTTGTTAAACTATCAGACATGTTACATCCAAAACATTTCATTAAAATATCACAATTAAATAAAATTAAAATCGAAATTAAAATAAAATGATGTATGCCTTCAAAAATCATGGATATTCAAATTTTTTTTTAAGTTTAAAATCCGCTACTCTGCGTGTCGCGCGTTCAATTACCGAAAGTTACAAATATTTTTATGATCTAAAAGTAGTTGTACCGGATAGTGTTTTTAATTTTAAATGATTGTAAATTCATCTACAATACAAGAGTTATTCCAAATGTGAGGCAATATTTAAAAACAATAGCACAACATCCATGGGCATTTTTTACATACATCGTCACCCACATGACAAACCTGGACCCATTATAGTAAATATTAATTAATTGGTCTAGTGGTTAGTGACCCTGACTGCTATGCCGGGGGTCGTCAGTTCGATTCCCACCCAGGACAAAATGTTTGTGTGTTGAGCATGATCATTTGTTCTGTGTCTGGGTGTAATTTATAAATAATATGTATGTATTTAGAAATATATAAGTATGTTTATCAGTTGTCTAGTACCCATAACACAAGCTCTGCTTAGCTTGGGACTAGATGGCGTTGTGTGATAGTTGTGGAATATTTATTTATTTATTATTTAATAGTCCAAAGTCATGGCCTTCTTAAAAATTATAAATTATAAATAAATTATAAAACTTCCACACAACGCCATCTAGTCCCAAGCTAAGCAGAGCTTGTGTTATGGGTACTAGACAACTGATAAACATACTTATATATTTCTAAATACATACATATTATACATAAATTACACCCAGACACAGATGATCACACAAATATTTGTCCTGGGTGGAAATCGAACCCGCCTGTCCAACAAGCCTGTCAAACATATTTTAAACAAAGCATCAAGAAAATAAGGCTCGGTTCCCACGTGCAGTTTTCTTTGAAAATCTCAACGGGCACCGTTCATAAATCGATTAAAATGGAAACTTCCCTCCTCTCTTATTAGATACTTATTATTTATGACATCGTAAATCACTCTGCAAAACCTGTTAGAATTTTTCCCCGTACATACTTCCGGAACTTGATGCTCTTGGGTTATTCTTTTAGAAAATTCTCGAAGTTTTTTTTTGTTTTGTTGTGTATTGAACAATATTGAGAGCTTTTTTGCTGTGTGGAAAAATATTGAAAAGAGTGGCTGTTAGTTTTTTTTTTAAATAGAATTTTAAGTAGTTCTAAAGGTTTTCTTTTGAGTGAATATATTGACGTACATTAGTAATGACTAATGTACTTGAAGAATGCTTCGTGAATAATCATAAGGTATTAGTGTCAACTGATTAGAAGGTCAGGAGGTCATAGGTTTAACCCCCTTTTTTAACCGACTTCAAAAAGAAGGAGTTTTTTTTTTTGTGTGTTTGTTACGCGATTGCTCCGGCGATTGTGGACCGATTTTCAAAATTCTTTTTTTGTTCGAAAGGAGATGCTTCCGGAGTGGTCCCATATTCACCAAGTCAAGATCTGATGATTGGATCCTGGAGAAATCGAGGGCAACCCTCAAATTTTATAGGCCCACATATAGTTTTTTGCAAATATTATGAAGTAATTTAAGTATTTGCGTATGGTAATCATAATTTCATGTACCTGAGCTGATGATGGAAGGTACAACTCCTTAACAGAAAGGAGTAGGCATCAACTGATTTAGTTTGTGTTCGCTTATCTCTGGAACTACAAGTCCGATTTAAGTCATTCTTTTTTTGTTATACTAGGTATTGTTCAACTGAGGGAATACTGCAAGTTTCATCAAAATCGGTTCAGTAGTTTTTGAGATAGGGAATTTTATTAGCTAATTTTGTACATGAGCGATGTTATTACCGGTGCTACGGATTACAAAATTCTAGTGCACATGTAAGAAAATGATGTACCTATTTGACAAGAATTTGGGTTGAATATTTAAACTAAAAAGAGTAAAACAAAAGCTTTTTCAAAAAAAAATGTAACCGCCTTCAAAACCAACCACTAAAAAAGGGTAAAATAACCTACAAAATAACTTTTCCTTCGGAAGTCGGTGGCAAAAAAGACAATGAAAAATAAAACCACCGACTTCCGAAAGACAAGTTATTTTGTAGGTTATTTTACCCTTTTTTAGTGGTTGGTTTTGAAGGCGGTTACATTTTTTTTTGAAAAGCTTTTATTTCAGATATAAAAACCATTAAAATATTAGTCCGCCTACCTTTGGTGGAGCAAAACGGGCAGACACAAGCTAAAAACCACACTGTTTCTTCACATGCTGTTTGCGTTCCAGCTCTGTAGAACCTTACTTGGACATTCTCGCGACCCAAAGGAAAAATTGATGAAATAAAATGTAATTTACGTGAAAAATCACATTATTTGACGATTTCTACATGTAATCTGTACCACGTGGTTTTACCCGCTGCTCGGCTCCTATTGGACATAGTGTGATGTTATACACCCTATAGCCTTTTTCGATAAATGGGCAATCCAAAAAGACAAAAAGATTTTTCCAATTCGAACTAGTAATTCCTGAGATTAGCGCGTTTAACCAAACAAACTCTTCTGCTTCATAATATTAGTATAGATATAGATACTATATTGTAGATTTTCATGGTTTTCCGCTCAAACTGAAGTAATAAAACCACAGGCACAGCCAGGATTATCAATTAAGCTGCATTATCAAAGGGACTTATCGTCTGCCGCCAGCCTTTGATCAGCATAATGACGTCACTGATCGTAAGGATTGGGTACAGACTACTGAGGGAATGGATTGTATTGTGTGGTACCGGATTATTATTATGTACTGTGTCTTGTAGGTTGAATTTAAGGAATATGTTTTTTGGAAGTGTTTTTTTAAGGGCTTTTTTTCTTAATAGCATTCTATATATTTTCCATTGAGCTATTAATTACTACGTATAGAGACGACATCACGTATGACCACTGTGTCCCATCCAGGATGAGTGCAAAAAATAAGGGAAAAAACCACAGTTACGTTCTGATTAAGAAATTGTATCTAACGTAATATTATAAAGGGGAAAAAATTGATTTCGATTTTTGTAACCTATAAAGTCAAAAATTAATAAACATTTTAAAATTACTTCAATATTAAGCTACAGTAAAACTATATTATTAGAGAGTAACACATCCTTAATTTTAGTTTCAAACTGAGACAGGGTAAGAAATATATATGTAAAATGCTGTTATCAAAGTTTCTAACTAACAGTAATTGTCTCCTTTAGCAAGACTCAAATTACAATTCAGCACCACAGCTTAGTTTATAGCTCGCTTTAATTAAACAGAGCTGTCCGAGCTGCTCAAACAGCTTGACAGTACTGTCGGCTCACGTTCTAATATCTAACTGAAATTGTCACTGTCAGCGGCATCCACGTATATGTTACGTATATATACAATTCTACACTAACAAATAAATAAAAAACTTTGTAACAAATCAAATAAAATGCGTTTATTTTTAACAAACCAGTTACAGGCACTTTTGAATTATCAAAGACATAAAAAGAAGATCATTTTTTTGGGCCTTTTCTGAAAGTGCCGGCGAAAAAAATTGGTACCAATGGTTAGTACTATGTAGTTATTTGGAGCAATAGTTACTATGGCACAAAAGTTGTAGGATTGCTCTTGGCCAAGTTATACAAGTTCGAAGATTCGTAATTTTCATACATTTTTTAATTTCTGAAAGTGCCGAGAAATACCTAATAATAATAAATACTGCTAGAATTAGTGACCTCAAGCAATTCAACACAAAATAACATCACGCCTGTTAACCCTGAAGGGTTGGGCAGAGGTGTACCCAATTAAAATGAATAATTATTACTTTATTTTTTGTGAAAAGGAGAAAAAACATGTTAAAATATATAAATCTGCTGATGGGACCAGCACCACAAGTTGCCTGTGGTAGGGGACTTGGGAGAGAAACCTCCTAACAGTACGAATCGTGACCAAAAGTAGTGCTTTTTGAATCAACCCGTTTTTTGGGAAATAAAGTCATCAAATCAGTTATCTCGTTCTGGGTTGAGCTGGAGAGACTGTTAGATTCCTACCGACCAAAAGTCCACCCTCTTCATTTGGTTGCCCTTTGCGTTCTAGTTACTAAGATAGTCGACGACCCGGTACATTTCATTCATACATTTGTTGTTTTCTGAAAGAGCCTCATAGCCTTCGGAATGCGATACTGTCGGACCCTCAAGTAGCGGTGGGACAGGTTTGCATTGCCGTGCAGTCAACGTAACTCGACTGGTACTCGTCCTTGACATCCCGTGGAACTTCAAGGAGCATTCCCGGGGCTGCCTTCAAGCTGTTACCCAATATTGGGGGGAAAAGGCCTCTTTTTGGAGGCTCTACGTGGAAGTGGTGTGGTTAAAACCCCTCTACTGGAACTCTGTGTACGTCGGCTGACAGTCCAAATAGCTGGTTGCAGGGGATCATGGCTTTTCAGGTAATCCACTCATAGAAGCTGGAGGGCTCCTCTGCATCCAGATAACACGGTGGCAATCCGGAAAGGAGGCTGCCACTAAAAAGTGGCAGCTTCCTTTCCGGATTGCCACCTACAGGAGACTGCAGCAGTAATGACAGAGAACTAGGAGGCAGAACATGTGAACGCCCTCGTAATCTCAATCCAGCTGCGTACGGCGAGTGGAGAGCTAGTTGTCTTATCAAGGATCAGGCCCAGGACGACAACATATTATCGTGTTCTAAAAGAACTTTCAGTGGCCTTTATAGAGCCAAACACCTACCAGTAGCAGGATACCGTAGCACAATTGATGATTTTATTAACCAAATAAAAGTGGTTGATTCAAAGAGCACTACTTTTGGTCACGATTCGTACTGTTAGGAGGTTTCTCTCCCAAGACCCCTACCACAGGCAACTTCTATTCTGTTCCCGGGGCTGGCCCCACCAGCAGATTTATATATTTCAATATGTTCTTTCTTCTTTTCACAAAAAATAAAGTAGTAATTATTCATTTTAATTGGGTACACCTCTGCCCAACCTCTGACTTTTTTTAGACAAATGTTTAACTTTTTATAGTAATACGGATTTTCTCTATTGGGAATTACTCAGTAGCAAATACGTTTGGATTGCTAAGATAAAATTAGCCTCATCCCTATTACATGGAATTCATAGTTACTAGTGAAATTCAGTTGCAATATAAGGTACGCTTTTCAATGGCCACCTTCAGTTCAAGTTATAATATGTCTTATGACTGGGTCTGTAGCACCATTTGATTACTAAATAATTTCATACTATTTCAGTTTTTGTCTTTTGAAAATTCAAGTGCCTGTAACCGACCTTTTTGAAATAAATTATTTGATTAAATGATAGGTAAATAATTAAAAAGGTAAAAACATCTCTGTTTCTCTCTTTCGGCAGTCATGCTATAGTATTATGCATTAAAATGGTGATAGTGTAGACTCTATGGTGCCTTTGACGTTAGTACCATTCAGATTGAATCTATACATATAATACAATAGTAGAAAAGTCAAAACTGTACATTGAATATTTTTTTAAAAGAATACTTGGGGTGTGATCTACAATCGATACCGAAGCCAAAAATATAGTTTTTAGAATTTTTGTCTGTTTGTCTGTATGTATGTCCGGGATAAACTCAAAAAGTACTGGACGGATTTGAATGATTCTTTTTTTGTTGTATAGGTACTAAGTCTGGTCAAAACATAGGCTATAATTTATTTTGAAAATTTGAACAACTGGCGCAGAACCGCAACAGACCAGCTAAACTATAAGAGATACAAAAATGGTGCCATAGCAAAAATTGTTCTACGTGATGAGCATTTTCTGCTGAGAGAATTAGTTTGAAGAACTGGAACACCTGATGTGGAACTCCAAGAGCCCAGCTACACTATAACATATACAGGAATGACGATTTAGCAAGAGTTGTTCAGCGTGATGAGCATTCTCTGTTGACGTATAAAAATTGAAGATCTAGGACACCTAATGTGGAACTCCCAGCTACCCCGCGGTGGTGGACGCCCACGGCGTCGGACGTCACAAGACGATCTCCGGCTACCGTAGGCGCGGGCATGCGGGTGGCGAGTAAAGGGCAACTTGCCGTCCGACCATGAACCGCGCGTCGTGTTCCACGCGCGCCTTAAAGAGCGTCAGCATAATGACTGGGCCCCCTCTCAGAGGGCTAAAGCCTGCCGGGGTCGCGGGACTTATACCATCACAGTTACCCCGGAACATAAAGGGCTATTGAAGGACACCGTGGATTTTAGACAGTACAAGTCTGACAGTCCCTCCCTACCCGGGGTTGGAGGACCCATCTGATGACTTCACCACGTAAAAAAAAACTGTATAAACTGTACTCGCCTTACTAAACAACTCAACGCCCAGTTGAAAAATTCAACCTGTATAGGATTGACGTCTTAGAAAGAGCTATTCAGCCAAATGAGCATTATCTATTGATGTATTAAAATATAAGATTTGGAACACCTAATGTGGAAATCAAAGCTATCACTAATTTCACGGACTGATTTTCGATGACGATTAATATATTAATTCAATTTTTATTCTACTGGCCAAACTCCCATGATTTTTTTACCCGGGCTCTTGGAGTTGGGTATCAGACTTTTCAGATCTTCGATTTTGCCGACCCCATTGTCGCTGGCATAAGCAACAAGATCCGCGTACGAAGTCGCGGGCAGAAGCTAGTCCTAACTAAGAATACAAGGAACATGGAATTGTCAATCATTGGAAATTCCAAATTCCTAGAATTCTATATCTTTCATAGCTAGAATATTAATGTTTGTTTGAATGTTAAGCATTGTATAAGCATTGTTATATGGCTCGTAGATTAAAATATTTTAAAATTTTAAAACACACTACGGTTTTGTAAGCGGTTTCGCCGTTTAGGGCGAAAATAATTCTACAGGACCGAGTGTTATTACATATTATTTATTTACAATCATTCGTTTTGTACTTAGTTGCTCGACAGTTCGCTGAATTTGGAGCACACAAAATACACAAATCTTTTTATTTATTTTTTAGTTCTAAGGGCCTAGTCACGGGCACGCCGCAATCGCGGCGGTAAGACCCCTCTTTGAGGAGTGGCTGGAGAGACGTCACGGCGTCTTGACCTATCGCATGACGCAGGTCCTCACCGGACACGGAAGTTTCGGGAGGTACCTGTGGCTGATGGGAAAGGAGGAAACGCCGGGGTGTCACCACTGCGAAGATCGCCCGGAGGACACAGTAGAGCATACGGTGCAAGACTGCCCAGCTTGGGCAGAGCACCGACGTGTCCTCACGGCGGCGATAGGCGGAGACCTCTCGCGCCCGGCATTGGTTTTGGCCATGCTGCGGAGCGAGACGGAGTGGGAAGCGGTCGCCGCCTTCTGCGAGGCAGTAATGCTCGTGAAGGAGGCGGCGGGCCGCGAGAGAGAGAGGACAGCGTCCTCCCTCCGCCCCAACCGCAGTGGTGTACGCCCACGGCGCCGTACGTCGCAAGACGATCTCCGGCCACCGTAGGCGCGGGCATGCGGACAGCGAGTAAAGGGCAACTCGCTGTCCGACCATGGACCATGCCCGGGTCGACGGCGCGTCGTGTTCCACGCGCGCCTCAAAGAGCTGTCAGCAAAATGACGGGGCCCCCTCTCAGAGGGCCAAAGCCTGCCGGGGTCGCGGGATTTATTTCTATTACCGTGACCCCGGAACATAAAGGGCTACTGAAGGACACCGTGGATTTTAGTCAGTACAAGTCTGACAGTACCTCCCGCCCTGCCCGGGGTTGGAGGTCTCATTTGATGATTTTACCACGATAAAAAAAAAAAAAAAAAAAAAGTGCCTAGTCACATCACATTTGTAATACAATTATTTGCCACGATAGTTATGTTTTTTCTTTATTTCTTTTGATATAACGCTCCTCCCACCGAATAATATCGTAATGTGATATTACGATACTTTGCGTTTTATTGCATATTCATCATGTACGTACCCTCTTACAAGTTGTCAATTTTTTTCACATTTTTCCTATGAGTACATTCCAAATTAGTATTTTTTTATTAACCATAGCCCTAATATTCCGTTACAGTTTTATTGTACTTATTTACGCGAATAACCTCGCTTCTAGTGATTACGGATAGCACTCTTAATAAGTATTTCAGTATGTTACGATAACGATATTATTCGAGTAAGAACAGCAAACTCGTTTTATAGTAAAGTTTCTTAACAATACTATTCCGGTAGAGATTTTATTTCGAAACTATGGTTAATACTGGTTACTATATAATTATGTATTTAAAAGAATATGCAATTACTTTTGCAATAGTATACCGAGGTGATATCTACACTCAATCTACGATTGCTGTATTATCTATTAACACGAGCCACAAGCATTCAGCTTTCTTTTTTTCTAATGATAAAGAAAGGAATAGAATGATACCGAGTATGTGGCATACCACCCCATAGGACTTCGGCCCTGGCAAAACACAACATCCGCACACTGAGGACCGATGATAAGATTATCGAGCTGGAGGAAGAATTGAGCAAAATGCGCTGGGATATCTTGGGATTATCTGAAATCCGAAGAGAGGGTCAAGATACGATAGTTCTAGATTCCGGCAACATGCTCTTCTACCGTAAATACCAGGGTGGTGTTGGATTTCTCGTCCGCAGGTCCCTCATCAACAACTTTATGAAAGTCGACAGTGTGTCGAGCAGGGTAGCATACCTTATTCTCAGAATAATCAACCGATATCCGTTGATGGTCATACAGGTAGATGCCGATCTCGACAAATTCTGATGATGAAGTAGAGGCATTGTATGAGACGATATTCGAGGCCATACATACCTCCGAATCATACTTCACAGTTGTTATGGGGGACTTCAACGCGAAGGTGGGCTCACCGAATGGTAATGAGTTGAGAGTGGTTGGCATTTGGGTATGGGCAGCGAAACCATAGGGGTCAGCGATTGGTCGACTTCTTGGCAAAAGAAGAACTTCATTTAATGAAGTCCTACTTCCAGAAGCGGCCATCCAGGAGGTGAATGAGCCCCGATGGTACTACCAGAAATGAGATCGAGTTCATCATGACGACCAAGAAGCGAATATTCAGTGATGTCTCTATGATCGCCAATGTAAAAACCTATAGCGATCTTGAAAGGTGCTAAAAGGTCTCGCCTGGTAAAGTCCACGCTTCGACCTGGTTCTGCCCACATCCAGAACCCCGAAAACGTCTTTCAACTCGAACCGCACAATGGCTTCCAGTGCCTAACCGAATGCAAAACTGTGGACGGGATTAACAATGGGTTGGTGGAAACTGTCCTAGCTGTGGGGCCCAAGTTCTTTAAGACCCCGTGCCGCAAGAAGCCTCAAAAGCTCTCGAACGGAACCATCAAGTTGATGCAAGACCAGACCGAGATGAGGCTGCAATCTTCAGGTGATATGTCGGAATATGGCAAACTCAATAGTCGAATCTCTAAATCAATGCGACGACGTGACCTGCATGTCACGGATCAAAGAGGCAATCGAGCGGAACCAGGGCTCAGGGCTTCGCAAAAAATTCGTCTATTGGGCAAAGCCAAATGACAAAGCTGAAGATTAACGACGGCAGCATCATTTCGACGAAACCGGAGATCCTGAGACAGATTGAGAGGTTTTTTTTTGTATGCAAGCTGTTCTCAAAAGTCATTACGAACCGTCTCGAACGCTGGTTTGATGACTTCCAGCCTCCCGAACGAGCCGGTTTCAAAATGGTTTTAGTACCATAGACCATATACACACGCTATGCCAGGTTATACAGTAGACAGAGGAGTATATTCGGCCATTATATTTTGCTTTTGTGGAATATGAAAAAGCCTTCCTTTCAATCGAAACCTGGGCAGTATTGCAGTCCCTCCAAAGATGTCATAATTATCGACTATAGGTATATCGAAGTTAAAGTGTTTGTATAGAAACGCCACCATGTCCTTCCGACTTCAGGAAGAGAACACGAAACCAATCCTATTGCAGAAAGGCGTGAGACAGGGAGACGTTATTTCTCCGAAACTGTTCATGAACGCGTTGGAGGACGTTTTCAAGCTCTTGGAATGGAACGGACTCGGCATCAACATCAATGGCGAATACATTATACATCACTCACCTTCATTTTGCCGATGATATAGTCATCCTGGCAGAATTGATGGATCACCTCA
This sequence comes from Agrotis ipsilon, assembly GCA_028554685.1. NCBI lineage: Eukaryota > Metazoa > Arthropoda > Insecta > Lepidoptera > Noctuidae > Agrotis > Agrotis ipsilon. Next base: position 36,472 of record JAPNUC010000052.1, on the reverse strand, counting down.
ATGCTATGCTCAGCGACCTCAGTATCGTTTCCCAACGGGTCGGCCTTAAAATGAACATGAACAAGACGAAAGTCATGTCGAATGTGACACCCGTATCGGTTGTGACTCGAAGTTGTAGACCAGTATAATTACCTTGGACAGATTGTTCAGATAGGTAGGTCCAACTTCGATAAAGAGGTCGCCTGAAGAATACAACTCGGATGGGCAGCGTTTGGGAAGCTACGTGATATCTTCTCATCGAGAATCCCACAGTATCTCAAGACGAGGGTGTTTAACCAGTGTGTGTTGCCAGTGATTACATATGGCTCTGAAACGTGGTCTTTGACTGCTGGCCTTTTAGAGAGACTAAGAGTCACTCAACGAGCAATGGAAAGAGCTATGCTCGGAGTTTCTTTGCGGTATTAAATTCGGAACACGGATATTCGGCGAAGAACCAGAGTCACCGACATAGCGCTTAAAATTTACAAGTTGAAGTGGCAATGGACAGGCCACATCGCTCGTAGAACTGGCAACTGATGGGGAAGAAAGTTTGTCGAGTGGCGACCACGGGGTGGACCGACGACATCGTGAGAGTCGTGGGCAACCGATGGATGCAAGTGGCGAATAGTCGTTCGGCGTGGCGGTCTAAGGGCTCCCCCTATCTATGTTCAACAGTGGACGTCTTCCGGCTGATGATGATGATGATGATGGGTTTTCTTTTATGAGATACCCATAGTTTTATTGAAAGTTAAATTTCTAATAATGGATATTACTTAACAGGCAATTGAAGAATAAAATGGCATTAGAACAATAATTCAAAATGGAATACATATTATATCGGCGAAAATCCCAGTTACAGTCTATTAGCGTTTATGTTTGGATGTCTTTGTTCAACGAATAACATTGTAGTACACTATTATTGTGCACGCTGTCTTTTTGTTTTTACGCGAATAATATCGTAATGTCGTGTTACGAAAAAATGTTGTTATAACGTATCCAGTAAAATATATTTTCTTTAATAACTTGGTCCTGATATAATAAAATATAAATACGTTTTATTTTGAATGATTCTATAAAAAAATATCTTTCATTTGATATATAAATCATTCTCTTAGGTTGGACAATCTTTACAATAATCATAAAAAACCACTGTTTTATTTTTCCTGTAAAATTTGAATTTTTCGATTACGATATTATTCGGTGGGAGGAGCGTATCTAAGTAAGTTTTAACCCAAAAAAAAAAAACTATTAACAATACTATTCACACACACCATTTATAAAACCAACAATTGCCCAAACCCTGTAACACCTAACCACGGTCAAAACGACCGGCCTGACAAAACCGACCAAAAATATTTGCTCACCAAAAAACGTCGCTACACATTTGTGAAAAAAGTCCAAAAGCGATTTGTCACGCGTCCACTGCCCCGGCATCCATCACGGGATAGACCTCGAATTATTATTATTCTTTATACGCTGTAATGACGCACCTGGGGTCCTCGTCGTCAATCTCGATGATCAATGACGTGTTTTGACGGTCCATTGAGGGTGGATTAACGTGGCTTTCACTTTTAGGGGTTCAAAGAACGCATGGGGAAATTTTTGCAAAGAGGGTATGCTTTGTGCACTGTTACTGTTTTTTTGTACTTGGTAAAATCATCAAATGAGTCCTCTCACCCCCTTACTGTCAGACTTGTACTGACTAAAATCCACGGTGTCCTTCAATAGCCCTTTATGTTCCGGGGTCACGGTGATGGAATGAATCCCGCGACCCCGGCAGGCTTTGGTCCTCTGAGACCGGCCCCGTCATTATGCTGACGCTCTTTGAAGCGCGCGTGGAACACGACGCGCCGTCGACCCGGGCATGGTCCATGGTCAGACAGCGAGTTGCCCTTTACTCGCCGCCCGCATGCAATTGTACCGTGGATGCAGAAACAGCTACAGTTATAACTTAAAACTGCTAAACTGCAGAAAAATAATAGAAGGTTTTAGAGGAGAATTATATACATTTTTAAACTGATATGTTCACTGTTACAAATATTAGGGTTTAAAACGGGTTAATTACTATGTTTATTATTTGTTTAAGCTTTCCGATATATCGGCACTATTGCAAGCGCTATGATCACGGATTGACTAGAACCAGTTCATCCGCTGATTATATTTCGAGCTATAAGTAAGCAAAGTCACTGATAACTTTTAGTTATTCATTTTTTACAATTCGCAGACTATTGCCTGTGCTATTGCTAAGTTTTATTTTGATTAAAATATCATTCGCGGTTGTAAGACGTATGTAGTTACAGAATTATAATCATCAAAATCACCAATACAACCCTCCAAGTTCATAAAACTCTAGAAATAAAGTATCTGTCTTTTTTTTGTTCTTCGGATTTTATGAACTTGGAGGGTTGTATTGGTGATTTTGATGATTATAATTCTGTATATAATTATCTGAATATATTAACATAAAGACCAGCAATGGCCTGCAAATTGCAAAAAAACGCAAGTTTGAATTTCGCGGGTTTGTTGGAGCATTCCCCTTAAATTTTCAATATTTTTCCTAATTTTAGAGGTCCGATTAGAAAAAAAAATCGAGTATTTTTATTGCTTTGGTTTCTCATCCAATTAATCTTTATTTTGCCTACAAACGTAGGTGTAAGCTGAAACTCGTCAGAAAACTAATATCAATTATATCAAAGTAAATAAACCCGGGATAAAACCCGATAAACGGTGGAGGATTCTACCACATTTTATAAACTTTTCCTTAGAAAGTGTAATATGAAAACCAATAACACCTCGCGTTGGAAACTCTTTCATGAGATTATGTGAAAGGATTATATTGTCGCTTACCTACACGTTTATTAAAGTTTTATAACTAAATGCTAGATTTTTTTATGCTTGTATCCTTCTTACGTTGATGTCGGTCACGTACGCGTACGAGTACGTTATGTTCCATATAGCACATACTATAACGCTGACATCAGCGACACGTACGTTGCCAATTTATAAGAATAGAATAGAATAGAAAAACAATAATAGATGTAGACACACACAGAAATAATAAAAAAATAAAATTAAAAATACAATAGGTAACAATTTTGCTGAGCATGTCCACACCAAAAGGGTTACCAACTCAGCATATGCTGGGCAAAAGACACCCAGCGCTGGTTTTATTATATTTATGGTATTAACATTTTTGGCTGACTTACGCGCGTAACTTTAACTTAAGAGGAATTTTGGCCTCATCGAACAAAGACAGAAGGTTGATCTTCTACGTTAAGTGGCGCCTGCCGAGGTTTTTCACGGGTTGAGTGACCATCCATCATAGGGAGTAAGTGAGTTTCCTCTGTGCCTTAGAGAGCACGTAAATCTTTAGTCCCAGCTGCTGTCATTAGTAGATTTTTGACAGTCGTTACTGGTGTTGCAGAAGGTCGAAAATCGACCCCAACTTAGTCGAGGAAAGGCAAATGTATGCTAAGGAACAAAAATAGTTTGACACAATATCACGGCTATCCCCGAAGTGATTGGTAGAGGCACCAATACTTCACCAGAACCATCTATCTCTTTCCTGCACGACAAGGCTAAAGTCTTTGGAAATGTAATTGAATAAATCATTTAATTTGCCATTTGACTTGAGGTCAGACCATGCTTTAGGTCTACGTATTTAAAGTCCCAAGAGGATCGTTTATTGCCAACAGATTGACATAAAACCAGAAAAAAAATGGTATAAGAATTAAAATATCGACGTCATTGCAAGTTATGCTCAGTTTCAGTGTCAAAGTCAAATCATTTATTTCAATTACGCCATCAAAGAGGCACTTTTAAACGTCACATAAATTAAAATTAAGGAAATAGGAGGGGATGGGAATGATTCTACACCCATTCGCAAAGGTAGGTTGTATGAAGAAGAATGGGCAAGAAACTCCATACTTACTCTTTTGAAAATGCTTTGCAATATTTTTTTTACATCATTTGAAATAAATAATGTAAAAGCAATGTACCTTGAAAATTTAAACTAAATATGATTAAAAAATAAAATAATAAGAAAAAATTGCAAAAAAGTACATGGTGTTCACATTTTAACAAAATATTGTAATTACAGCAATTTTAGTGTGTTTAGTAAACGAAATGTCAATTCATATGGATTAACATTACGTTTACTAAACTGTTTACTCTAAACTTGTTTGATTTTCCATTCTACCAATCACAACCTATACATTTCAAGCCAATTATTTTCGTATTAATCTTGACACTAATTTCTTTCAGCAACTTTTCTTTCTACCTGCTATATTAGTGCTTGATGACTTTTTGACGATGGCATGGCATGGCCTTAATGAAACACATTATACAGCCCCATTATTGAATGTTTATACTTTTCACGGAGTTCTGTTGGAAAATTGGAGGCAATTTTGTTTTGGAAAATTATAGTGCATGGTTTTTAGGGAACGTTTATTTTGAACCTACCTTAAGTTAGATATTTTACTAAATATAGTAACTATTTTGAGCATTCATGACACCTTTTTAATTTTTTACAACTTGTTATTTAGGGCGGCCGTACACGGACTGCTCGAGCAGTTAGCGGCTGAGCGAAATACACGGACCGCTCGAGCGGTCGACGGCACGATGGAATTTCATCATGCAGTTGACGGCTTGAAGCGGTTGCGACTGCTCGAGCAGTCATGTGTACGGCAGCGAATGAATGACTATAGTTCACCGCGCGGTCGCGGCTTTAAGCAGTCGGTCTCAACTGCTTGAAGCAGTCCGTGTACTACTGACCTTAGTTTCACTTTACTGACCTTGCTTGTCTATAATCAAATCTTGGAAGTTTTTGACACACTTCCCGGTTTTCGATTGAGCTGAAATTTTTTACGCATTTGTATATAGCGTGGCATTGTAATATTATGGAGTTGTAAGATGGCCATAGAAACTCTGTAATTAAATGCAACCCCATTAAGATTGGACTTGTTTGATTTTATTTTTCTTTATGTAGATAATAGTTATTTTTATGAACAAGTGATAAAAGCCTGCTCAATTAATTTTTAACGCTATCTTGTTTATTTTGTGGTGTTAAAATAATCAAATGAGTATTCCCGCCTTGGGTAGAGGGTAAAAGACTGTCAGACTCTTTTATAATTGACTACGTAAGGGCGTTTGTGCACTACAAGGAACTTTATTACCGTCCGACAGTCTGATTTCTTACAATTGTCAATGAATTTTCAATGAAAGTTGATATAAATCTTACTGCCGGACAGTAAAATTCCGTGAAGTGCGCAAACGCCCTAACACTCTGTACCCTTAGCACGAGTTTTCTGTAAATGAGACGTAAAGTAAACTGGAACTTTGACACTTTCAAATTGACAAATTTCAAGGAAAAAATTAGTTCCTTCTTTGCACACCAGAGGCACTGTTCCATTTTTTCATACAAGAAACGCTGTAAATACTGGAAATAAGCTGTAAAGTAAAAGAGTGATAACTCGTGCTAGGGGTACAGATCTTTGATATTCCCCTTACAGCCCAGACCAGCATTTTCCTTCTTAAGCAATACCGTGGTTCATAATTGATTTGAGGAAGGTGGAGGTGTAAACAGGTTCAATTAACCGTCACATGAATTACTGTTTTGTAATATACTGACGGTCTGTTCATGACGTCACTAATAACTTCCACACTAATCATTCAGTAATTATACAGAAATAATTACAGGGCAAATAAACCAATTATAATTTGTAGGTATTATGTCAGTAAGTTCAGACTTAGGGGAAGCCGGGGCATTACGGGCACCCGGGGTAAAATGGTCACCCTCTTTTTCCCGAAAGATAATAAACCGAGACGTTCGGAACTAGCCTGGTCGCGTTCCAGTCGACCTCGCGCTAGCGAGAAAAGTGATTTTGTGCGTGTAGATGCGCATCGTACGACGACAGCACGAAATTACGTAAGTTGATGCATTTGATATAATTTTTTGGTTTTAAGTCGGTGTTATAGCTAATTCATGTTTGTGTTAAATGCCCAGTTATTAAGTAAATTGCTATGTTCAATTATGTGTCTAAATAACTAGAAAGAGTTGTGAAAGAACCACCACATATTTGTTTGATTTCGATATAATTTGTTTTGTTTGACCTTTGGGGCATTATGGGCGGGGCAAAATGAGCAGGGGCCCGTTTTGCCCCGGGTATTTTCATTAAGTTGATCTTGTTTCTGCAGATATAATTATGGTTCGCCACTACCAAACGAAGACAGAAGGTGCCAAATGGAGCTTGGAGGATATGGAAGCAACCGTAAAGGATGTGGCTAGTGGCAGATTAAGCTATAAACGGGCCTATCAATTGGCAATAAAAAATCAAACATCCCCCATAATTTTGATCCGACTATGAAGGATAAAGAAGAAGACCGCACAAGAAAACCAGTGGCTGTGAGAAAAACGAAAGGAAGAAAAAAACGAAGAAAAATGAATAACATAAGGAAAACGAATCGGAGGAAGAAGATGTAGAATGTTTTAACTGTCGATATTTGTCAAAATCTACTGAGGATTGGGTCACTTGCCGTGCATGCCAGAGATGGGCCCACTGTTCTTGCGCCGGTGAAGACACCGGCGCAAGAACAGTGGAGACAATGATGACGAATCCCATCATATTTGTACCTTTTGTGCTCGGTTTTAGACGTACATGCCTGTTATGCCCCGTATATGCCCATTTTACCCCAGACACGGGGCAAAACAGGCAGTTTACTTATTTTTTTAAAGTTCTAATTGCACTAAAGATTGGTACCCTAAGATAATTATTGTAGATTAATGACAATAAGGAATAATGAGACCAATAAATGGCTTTTGATTTTTTTCATTATCTCGTTGATCTCAGATTTTATTCAAGTTTTCCCTTAAGGGGCCCGCATTGCCCCGGTTTCCCCTACTTCCATATTGATAGAGGATTGAAATTTTGATCATGTTTAGTATGAATAATGGCTGTAAATTACGAAAATTTAATTATATTAGAGATACTAAATGCTTAGAACAGGCGTGTTATAGAAGGTGTGGTTTATTTAATAGCGATAAGAGGTTTTAAAGTGATCTTATTTGGCCTATAGCCTTCTTTGGTTAAAGGACTATGTAACACAAAAATATTTTTGACAGGACTGTGCGATTCCCACGCTGCACGCTGGTCAAATGTTTGTGTAATGAAAACGATCATTTGTTCTGTGTCTGGGTGTAATTTATCTACATTATAATATTTATCGCTTTTTATTAATCTCTCGTAGAACTGACAACCGATGGGGAAGAAAGGTTCTCGAGTCGCGACCACGGACCGGAAGACGCAGCGTGGGTTGGCATCCCACTAGGACCGACGACCGACGACATCGTGAGAGTTGCGGGCAACCGATGGATGCAAGTGGCAAATTGTCGTTCGGCGTGGCGGTCTAAGGGGGAGGCCTATGTTCAGCAGTGGACGTCTTCCGGCTGGTAATGATGATGATAATATTTATGTATTTAGAAATATATAAGTATGTGTATCAGTTGTCTAATACCCATAACACAAGCTCTGCATAGCTTGGGACTAGATGGCGTTGAAGAATATTATTTTTTCAATTCGAACCAATAGGTCCTGAGATTAATCAACCAAACAAACTCTACAGCTTTAATAATATTAAGTAATATTGCTTAACTATTGCCAACGACTTTGTTCAAGTTTAGAATTTGACCGACCAAATAACTTCGAATTTTTAAACATTAGGTAGGATAAGCGGTTGTGCCACTGATAATATTATTCTTGTGTTTGACATAGGTTTATTTTTTTATTTTTTTGTGTTAATATTTTATTTTGAATGTGTGTGTCTATCGTGGTCCCCTTGCGCCAAGTAAATGTTTTTTATTTCTTTCTTTCTGCCATAGATTCAGTTGTACTTTCAAATGAAAAAACGTGTAAATATTCTCTTCAACACAGGCCACTGAACAGTGACATTGCGACAGCAATTTGACGACGCACTCGACTATTTTTGTTCGTTGCATCGCACTGGCCTGTTGACGGACATATTGCATGCTCGCGTAGAGTTAATTGACAAATAACTGGAGCGGTTGTACGACTGATAAAGCTGGTTGCAGACTAAAAGCTTATCTAAGTTAGTTTAGCTTAGCTCGCGTAGTTTGGATGGTTATGAATGATCCAATCTCGTGCGCAGAAGCAATAGCGATACGTGATGTTTTTGAAGAAATTGGGAATAAATCTATAATAAAGCCTCATTTAGACAATACAAGAAATTGCATGCAAAATGCCAGGGTAATTGTTACCTGATGAAATAGTTCCGCGACCCCGGAAGGCTTTGGCCCTCTAAAGGGGGCCCTGCCAGAGTGCTGACAGCTCTTTGAGGCTCGTTTGGAACACGATGTGCCATCGACCCGGGCATGGTCCACGATCGGACGGCAAGTCTGACATCTGATGCTGGCGGCGGCTGGGTCGTGAGGTGGAGGCTGTCTCCCTCCTTCTTTTGCTAGCATGACTGCCTCTCAGAAGGAGGTGACTGCTTGCTATTTATTCTAACCCCGCAGCATGGCCTCGACCAATCCGGGCGCGATTGGTTGCCGCTTAGATAGTATACAACCACTGCACATCCAGGTATTACTTTTATGAGATTTTTTTAAGTTACACAGCGAAAAAATGTTTTTTGAGGAAAGAAAAATACAGTTGCAAGCGGGATTCGAACCCGCGTTTTCTGGATAAGTACTCCAGACGCCTATTACCAACAACTATTGCAACACACATTTACAAGCGTTTTAGGTAACGTAGCGACATCTCTTGGAACAGTTATTTCTGGAGTAGGTACTTATCCAGAAGACGCGAGTTTGAACACCACTTGCAACTGAATTTTTCTTTCCTCAAAACTCATCAAAAATAATTTACACATCGAAGTAATGAAATTACAGGACATTACTTACACAACGCAGCTGCACTCCATTAAAAACCTTTCAATATAATTCGTTACTGTAACAATTTTCCAGCAAAAGTTTCAAAATATTTTGCTGTAATGAAGCTTTTAAATTAATAATTCCTTTTTACTTAAATAATTTCACGGGATTTCCTTGGAAAACTGAGGTTCGGGAAGTGAATAATGTTTTAAAATTGAATGAAAATTATAAGTCTCTTTAAAAATGTTAATGAAATTCACTCACTACCATAATTTCCGATTTTTTTTTATAGATAACTCATAAATTACATTCGTACACATTTTAAAGAATGGCGGCCTTGTACAATAAATTAATAAAAAAATATACAGAGGGCATCAAAAATACGTACACTTCGCTGTTAACTGAAACAGTGCCCAGAACAGGCAGTATACCTAAAAAAAGGCCATCTCTATGGAAGACGGGTCGCGGGACTCATACCATCACCGTGACCCCGGAACATAAAGGGCTATTGAAGGACACCGTGCATTTTAGTCAGTACAAGTCTGATAGCCCCTCCCGCCCTGTCCGGGGTGGGAGGCCTCATTCGATGATTTTACCACGATAAAAAAAAACCCTATGGAAGACGACAAATCGACTTAATAATTATGGCACTAAATACCTATTAATCGGGTCTGGATGTTTGTGTATGTGAGATTCTATGTTTGTAAACGCACCCACGACACAGGAGAAATTCCTACTATGGGACAACGTTTTTAAAAAAAGTAAAATCATAGCTTTGATTTTCAATCGCTTGTGGCTTAATAAACATAGACTTACAGATCAATCTACAAAATTAAGCTGCACTTGACTGGCCTGTTGGTCTAGTGGTTAGTGACCCTGACTGCTATGCCGGAGGTCGTGGGTTCGATTTCCATCCAGAACAAATGTTTGTGTGATGAGCACGATCACTTGTTCTGTGTCTGGGTGTAATTTGTTTATAATATGTATGTATTTAGAAATATATAAGTATGTTTATCAATTGTCTAGTACCCATAACACAAGCTCTGCTTAGCTTAGGACTAGATGGCGTTGTGTAATAGTTGTGGGGTATTATTATTATTACTTGCTAAGGCCGAAAAATCAATCTGGTTTGACTGGAAGCCGACCCCAATATAGTTGGGAAAAGGCTAGGCAGATGATGATGACTTGCTAAGGCCGGTCAAGCATGGGAGACCATAATTTTATTTTCACATTTATCTACCGAGTTTTCTCCATGTCTTTGAAAACACGTAAAGTCATTTATAGATTAAAGGCAGAACGATCTATCGTTACGATCAATCGGAATGGATATCGCAAGGATGGATTGCTTTATCGCTCCCTCAAGAAACTATTGATCGTTGCGGAAGCGGAATCAAGATGTACCATCTCAGACATAAATCGATTTGTCGTTACGATATTCAAGATGGTCTGGCTTTTTGTTGCGATATCAGATATTGAATCATCATCATCATCATCAGCCTATAATTTTCCCACTGCTGGGACACAGACCTCCTCTATGAGAGAGGGAGTGGGCCATAATCCACCACGCGGGCCCAGTGCAGGTTGGTAGATGTCACATATCTTCGAATTTTTGTTTTAGGACATGCCGGTTCCCTCACGATGTTTCCTTCACCGTTTTGAGAGCAGTGGTGATGAAATAAATTACACAAAGTAATGCGCCTGGCGGGTTTCGAACCCACGACCGGTGCGAGTCGGGACCGATACTACTGGGCCACCACTGCTCTATCATATGTTGAATGCGATTAAGTAAATCGCTAACGATTGTAACATACTCGTTGTGATTCGTTACGTCTGTTGCAACGGATCAAAGTGATCCGTTGCGCGTCGTTTCGATTCGTCTCAAACGATGTATTGTACGCCGTACGGCACCGAACTATCTTTAGCGACAACTTTCTTATTTATAAACACACCCTAACAACTAACTGGTTTTAGTTTTAATTTAGTGCCTATGTTTTATAAATATTTAGCTAGTAACACTTGCATATTTCTAGTTTTAGCTGTATGTAACGCTCAGAAATAATGGCTTGGTAAATAATTGTAGACGGTATAAATGCAATCAACTATATTTCCTTGCTTTAACAAATTATGAAGAGTCTCATGATATTATTATGCACACTCGTATTTTCCACGGCACACGGCTGACAGACTGGCAACCATAAAGTTATATGCTCTGTGACAACAACTGACACATCATTCCCTGTAAATAAGACTCCTTGGTCACATCCTCTCACAAGATCAAGCCTGATATTGTGGAAGGATGTGACGGCATGGCTAGTGGCTTAGCAGGCTTGCTAAATGGCTTTTGGCATTGGCTGGCTGGCTGGCTGCCTGGCTGGCTGGCTGGCTATGGTGGTCCGACCAAGGCTTGGCTGCAGAGGCAGTGTCTTGCCCTGTCTGGCTGGCTGGCTGGCTGGCAGGCTAGCTGGCAGGCTAGCTGGCCGCCTGGCTGGCTGGCTGGCTGGCTGGCTGCTGATAACTGGCTGTGGCTGATTGGCCAAGGCTGAACTGCAGAGGGGACATCTTGCTAGGCGTTACATTCGGCCATCCTGTAAGCATTGCTCCCGCAATGAAGAGAAAAAATAAATAGATTATTAGTCATACAATTTAGATCGTGTGTAACAGAGAAATCCCTGGGTCCATATCAACTTTCAAGCAGATCTATTAAATCTTCTGTTTTTAGTTGCTTATCAGCACTATTTGCACTATCAGACATAGGTGCCACACTCTTATATGGGCGAATAGCATCGGCTGACATCAGACCAACAACTATTTATATCCTCTCAGCCCTTTAATACTTCTAATCCTATACCGATGGTTAACTAAAGCTTTAATCACAGCATACGGACCAGAATATACGTCATCAAACTTTGAATTCACTTTACCGACGCTGTTCATCGATGCTTGGCGCCACAATACAAAATCACCCTTTTTATAAATAGTGCTATTTTTGCGTTTCCTATCGTAATATGGGTTCATTCCAGTACTAGCTATTTGCATACGTTGACGAGCTTTAGAACTCCTTGACTGACCAGATTCTGATTCCTGATTGGGAATAGATACATCGCATGCGGGCCTACTGGTTTGAGCAAACATAAGACCGTACGACTTATATCCCGTAGTTGCATTAAGTGTATTGTTCAGGTAAACTGTTGTCCCAATTATCAGAAGCATCACTAGGTTCAGTGCGTCCAACATAGTACGGTTGGTGCATTCAACCTGACCATTTCTTCTGGGACATGCTATAGCGTTTAGGTTGATAGCCAATAAATTGAACAGATAATTGAGCTCATTGAGTTATGAGTCGAGCTACACGTTAACTGACAAATGCTTGCACTAACTGAACAGGTTTGGCCTGAAGATCAGTTGGATGAAGACAGAAGTCATGGCTCTTAAGACATTGAACAGTGTCCCAGTCGACATTAAACTCGGAGACGTCTCGCTTAAGCAGTTAGACAATTCAAATATCTGGACAGCACTTTAACATCCTGGTGCGTCCTGGATAACAAAGTCAACAGCAGAATTCAAGCAGCCGCTGCGGCCTTTGGCAGGCTTCGTACCAAGATGTTACGTTCGTATGGCATAAAGCACTCTAAGAAAAGTACTGTTTATAGGTATGGCAATAGTTCTGTCAGATCTCTTGCATGCCTCCCAAACATGGTCTATACTGCAAGCACACTGGCACATTAAATAAATACCATGTGCAATACCTACGTGACATTATAGGCAATCACTGGAATAAGGGGTCTATATAATGTGCCGTCACTTGCAGTCTTGCGGTGTGCTGGCTAATGTCTGACGGCAAAGTAACGAAGCGTATCTTCCATTCAGAACTGCAGAGCGGTTACCAAAAACAAGGCAGTTAACTCTTTCGGTACAAAGATGTGTTCAAGCGCCACATCATGAGGGCACACCAGTGCAATAGACAAATACTATTCATAGTCGATCTCAAAGCTACCTCGGTTGCTTCGAAGAGCACATCGCAGAGTCCATTGATGTTATTTCTTGTTAGAAAATACCATAGCCGTTATTTCTGTATAACAGCAACAGCTATAGAGATATAGTGATAAATCTGTTGTGATCCATCACTAATTGTCACCATATCACGACGGTTTCAAAACCACCATTAAGGAGTTTCATTCGTTTATTATATGGAACCTCCTTAACTTCCGACTGCTTCTGCCATTTCTCCTTTTTAAATAATCTTTGACTACTAAAGCCAGTGCTTCATTTTCGGAAAATTCTTATGTAGGAAAGTTGCAAAATGGTTGTATTGCATAATGTTTATCGGCAAATATTTTACATAGTATTGAAGCTTGAAAACTTTGGGACAAACCAATTGCATAACACGTTCGTGTTTGGCGCAAATATCATCTGACAAAATATTCGACTTGAACTATCGCTGTCACAATGCGAATCCGCAAGTGTATCCGCAGGCTAACAATTTCAACAATAACATGTTATTATTTGCTTAAAAATAATGATTTACGACTATAAATCGAAATAAATAACACCACAACCGTATTTCATATAAAATACTAAACATCAGGCTCATGTCCAGCAGTGGAAGGCAATTGGCTGATATAACTGGCAAACTGTAAGCATAAATCTAGGTTCTTATAGTACCTACTGTTACGATTTTCTGGAAAATTCCTTGCACAACCTGAGGGTTGCACTCAGGCTTACACTCTGGGCCATCACTCAACAATGCATTATAGTCTTAACGTTTAACCAATAAACGTTATGGCAAAAGCACACTACACAAATTCAGATTAACAGTGCAACATTAATACAACTCACACGATGACATGGGGTCCTGAGTTAATCGCAGCAGTTTACAGCAAGGCACGCCAGCAATGACAGATCACGCTTCGCATCGTGCTATGTTAGCGACGTGGTCTGCACCCAATCTCGCCGTCTTACCATAGAAAAGATAGTAACATGATCTTCCGACCTAAAATGATAACAAACAATATTAATGTCTCTGCTAGCCAAATAGACGTTGCCAATGCTGTAGCTCTCGTCTAGAATTTCTTGTTCAAGTATTCCTCGTATCATGGTCTTGCTCTCTGCAACATTATCATCGCTTCAGTGGTTTGATACTTCCATCTAAGAACAGCATTTCAAAGAACATCACGTTGCATGATAAACATTAGTTTTCTCCATGCCAACTATTGTTTTCAACGTTCAAATTCTCAAACTCGTCTTGAGCAACAGAACAAATCTTCCCGATGCTTGCGAGTCCACAGTCAAACTCTTTCTTCCTTTCCAAATTTCGCTCATTGAAATGTTGGCGATACTTCGCTTCTGAATCGGTTGCCAGTAGATTGGCAGATGAGCATATTGAACTGCTATCATACTCGTGAATCCAAGTATACTTAGGGTCAGGGGCAGGGTTGGTTACTCAGTGGTTTCATCACAACCAACTGTTCTTCGACTTTGTGTCTGTGTCCCATTTCACTTATGTGGAAACCCTCATCATCAGTTTAGGCGTCCCACAAAATCGAGCGTCAGCTCATCTCCAGTCTTCATTTGTTTTGTCAGATTTTTCTAGAAAACTGTTCGAATCCCACTTCTGAAATGTAACGCTCAGAAATAATGGCTTGGTAAATAATTGTAGACGGTATAAATGCAATCAACTATATTTCCTTGCTTTAACAAATTATGAAGAGTCTCATGATATTATTATGCACACTCGTATTTTCCACGGCACACGGCTGACAGACTGGCAACCATAAAGTTACATGCTCTGTGACAACAACTGACACATCATTCCCTGTAAATAAGACTCCTTGGTCACATCCTCTCACAAGATCAAGCCTGATATTGTGGAAGGATGTGACGGCATGGCTAGTGGCTTAGCAGGCTTGCTAAATGGCTTTTGGCATTGGCTGGCTGGCTGGCTGCCTGGCTGGCTGGCTGGCTATGGTGGTCCGACCAAGGCTTGGCTGCAGAGGCAGTGTCTTGCCCTGTCTGGCTGGCTGGCTGGCTGGCAGGCTAGCTGGCAGGCTAGCTGGCCGCCTGGCTGGCTGGCTGGCTGGCTGGCTGCTGATAACTGGCTGTGGCTGATTGGCCAAGGCTGAACTGCAGAGGCGACATCTTGCTAGGCGTTACATGTAATAAATAAAATAAAAATTAAATAATTTTCCCTAACAACGGATCGTATCGGATCTTAGTTTAGTTTCTTTAACTTTTTGGTACAGAGTAACAGTTTTGTAAAAACACGTTAAAGTTTAACCAATTACAACTTTACTACAATCTGTTTAATGTTTATATTTGTTTACCCTTAAAAATAGGAGGGTAAAGCTATAAGCTGACTAAATAAAACTCCATCACTCGATCCCCACACCTGCCACGGAATCTGTGCGCCTCCAATTAGTGAAGCTTAACACTAATCCGTACGGAACAAGCTGAAAATAACTACAACACCATGTGAATAAGCAAACACCCTGTTTATGGATTAGTCGGGGAGCAGAAAATTTATTTTAATTACGAGTAAAATCTCGGATAGACGCCATTTGTTTAGTTTAGTCAGGATTACGGGGTTTCTTGGTTTTTCTTGCATTTTTTTTTATAGAAGGTTCTCGAGTTCAGTGACCTAACTTTATTTATTGGTTTGTGGATATTTTGTGAGTTATTGGTTTTTTTTTCTTTCTGGGAATACCGGTTATTAGAAAAAATATGTTAAAGATAATGAATATTTGATTTGTAAAAACTAGTGAACCGACTTGACTAAAAATGACAAATACATATACTGCATGTAACAAAAAAAGAATCATCAAAATCGGTTGACTCAATCGTAAGATATGAGGTAATAAACATCAAAGAAAAATATAATCGAATTCTTTTGAATATTCCCCTTTTTCTGAAGTCGGTTAAAAATGTACGTGTATTGTTTGATTTATTTTGCATAGTTTAAATCGAATTCGACTGAAGCAACTAGGTAAATATATTTTTTTTTTTATTGAAATACTTCGGAAAATCGCGTATGTCGGCAGATAGAATTCGTGCGTCCCAGGTACGCACGAATTCTATCTGCCGACATACCGGTACAGTGGAGCCGCTACACGGGTGCCGACGTACAGTGGAGCCGCTACTTTCCTATAAATGCTAATTTATTTTGCTTTTAAGAGGATTAACACTTTTAAACGACTTTAATTCTAAAATTACTTTTATTTCAAGCAACTTTGGTTAATGTCGTGGCAACATGTAATTTAGTTGAAAACATAAAATGATATTTTATAAAACTTTTCACAAACAAGTTCAAGCAGTAATAGATTCGCAGACAAAGGAACAGTGTAAACTTAATTTACTGTGTCGTAAAATAAAACTGTAGAGATTTAATTCCAAAGGTCACCGTCACAAAGAATCTATAAACTTGGAGAGGAAACGTCTGAAAATCTTTTTATAAAAACATGAACTATAAATACTGTATCTATTGTTACTTTATATTTTATTTTCCATTTTATTTTTTCACTAGCGGCCCGTCCCGGCTTCGTACGCGTGGACATGTGGACAAAAAAAATTTCGTCCTCTATAACCTACCTCCTGTTCTGATGGTTACAAACACAACAAAATAAGAATTATCCGAATCGGTCCAGCCGTTTTCGAGTTATGAGCTTAGCAACACATTTAGCGATCCATTTTTTATACTATAGAAGATAGAAGAAGAAGAGAAAGTAAGTAAGGCTAAGTAATGGAATTTCCTGCAAGTCTGTGTTTCCTGATAGCTCTTGATCTTGGGGTCTTTATGTCAAGAGTAAATATGTTACTTCTAGCCAGCGCTCTTCACCGTCGCCCAAAATAATCATCGCTTATCATCAGGTGAAACATTAGTCCAATGCTAGGCTATCCTTAAATAAAAAAAAAAATGTTGTGTGGTTGAGCTACACTTTAACAAGCAAATGATTGTCGCAGAACCGACGAAAGGTGGAGCAGGAAAGTTCTAGAATAGAGACCGTACGTTGGCAAACGTATTGTGAGACGACCTCCGAAAGCTTGAAGGAGGTAGCTGGCAGTGACTGGCCAAAAAAGCAGGAGATCATACTCGTATGCTGTGGCGTACCTTGTGCAGGCCTATGTCTAGCAGTGGACTGTAATAGGCTGCTAAACAAAACGGACACAGGTACCATAAAGAATGTACACAATCTTTGTAAAGATTAGCTAGTTTCGGCTTCTGCTACTCAAAAATGGGTTATGGAAAAATCTAATAATACGTTGAAGAATATTTACCTAAACGAAAATTATTCTTGTATAAAATGTCTGTACTTATATCAAGATATTTTATTAAGAGCTTTACTGAGAACTCTTAAAAACAATCATACTACACAAACAAATCTTCAATGTCTAGAAAACGGGTATATACCCGTTTTATATAAATTGTTTGATAATATTATTATACAGCCTAAAGCGCTTCACAGCGAAATTCAGTGCTGACTTAGTCATCTCAAATTCTTAGGGTTGCCACATTTGTATCCAGCACCATAATTGCGCCATAAATGTTTGATAAATTCGTCTTCTTTATAACGTAAATAATACAATTTATGCTATTTTTATTGTAGAAAATCAAGAGCTACCCCTACTGATTAGCACATTTAGTTGGTAGTATTTATTCTTTCCTTTCTTTTTACTTTGCTGTCCTCACTTTCGTGGTAAAATCATAAAATGAGTCTTTCCGCTCAGAGGACGGGACTGACTGACTAAAATTCTCGGTGATCCTTCAATAGCCGTTTAAGTTCCAGGATCATGGTTACCTGATAAGACAGTCCCGCGGCCCCGGTCTCCTATGTCCTTATCAAATGAGTCAGTCAGTTACCTGATAAGACAGTCCCGCGGCCCCGGTCTCCTATGTCCTTATCAAATGAGTCAGTCAGTTACCTGATAAGACAGTCCCGCGGCCCCGGTCTCCTATGTCCTTATCAAATGAGTCAGTCAGTTACCTGATAAGACAGTCCCGCGACCCCGGTCTCCTAAGTAGTGACTTGTAACTTTTAAGTGACCCCACTCCAATAACGGCCTCGCGTTTTTAACAATTTCCAATTTTAAACCAATCGCAAAGTACCACCCCTAGTCAGCCCTTCAACATCTACAACTTAAGAAAACAACAAAGTGTTTACAATCTCGAGCTTTATTAGGAACAGATAAACGATAAGACATAACGAATTTATCGCCTGAAGTTTACATTTCATGAATATTCAGTGCTGAGCCAACACCTGGACGTAAGGTTTACTATTCAACGTTTACAACGTAGACGGTTATTCCCGTTTATGGCCCGAGTTGGATGTTTAGAGCATTTTTTACGAGCACCCTGTATTGCTAGTGGAGGAGTTCTAAGGTATAGGAGGTAGCGGGAATAGTTGACTATTAATTCCGAGTTTTTTTTAGACATGTGTGGGTTTAGACATTCAATTGCAAATGTCATTTAAGTCGAGGGACTGCGGTGGTGGACGCCCACGGCTACGGACGTCGCTAGACGATCACCGGCCACCGTAGGCGCGGGCATGCGAGCGGCGAGTAAACGGCTACTCGCTGTCCGACCATGGACAATGCCCGGGTCGACGGCGCACCGTGTTTCACGTGCGCCTCAAAGGGCTTCAGCATAATGACGGGGTCCCCTCTCAGAGGCTCATTCTGCTGAAATTTCTCTTATCTTGTCTACAACCTTATAATTATTTTGTGACTAGCTAACCTGGCAAACTTCGTACCGCCTCTGAATTAATATTTTTCACCTTTTAAACCTTCCCTGGACTTCCATAAGTTATTCGAAACCAAAATCAGCCAAATCCTTCAAGCCGTTCTCAAGTTTTAGCGAGACTAACGAACAGCAATTGATTTTTATATATAAGAAGATTATCATTAAATATGGAATTCCAATTATCTCATAAAGGCAAGCTTGTTGCGTATTTAATTTCAGTAAACGATATTAAACTGCAATTGTATTGAAGCGAAGTTAATTTTATGAACTTAATATTAATTTCAAGTATTTAATATTGGAAAACAGTTTTTAACTTTTAATAAATATTTAACTTTTTAGATTATGTTTATTCCCGTTCATTTTCGTTTAATAATATGCAAAGAACAGTGACGTATAAATTATGAATCGATAATTTCAGAAAAGTATTTTAGTAACATTCTGGAGACTTTATCTACTATTCAACAATATACATTGTAGTAAGAAGTTAATAGGATAAATAATATATAACATTGATTTTTACATAAATTAAAAAGAAACAAATGGCCATCCCGTAACGTTGTTTACATGGTTCCGTTATTATTTATTTGGATGCGGATGTAAGACGCTGATTAAAGATTTTTGTTAAAAAGCCACACAATTTTGTGTTTGTTTTCGAAGAAAAAAAAACTTTGGTTACGTCAAAAAAATTAAATTAAATGGATACAATGTCTAAAGACGACCCGTCCAATCATTTAGGCCCTTCGTACACAAGGCGACTCGGGTATCCGATACTCCAGTCGAATACCTAAGTCACGCGACTCTAGTAGCGCATGATCCGTACACAGCGGCGACTTGAGTCGTAAGACTCAAATCGTCTATTCGGTCACCATTCTAAATTCAACCTTAATAATACATTGTACAAAACACAAAATGCACATCTCATTGCATAAATTAAAATGCTGTTATTTTTAAAAATGGCGGGTGCATTCCAATTTCAATATTTTGGAATTTAAAATTGGCGCGTGTACCTACAGGAGAAAAACGATTTTCACGCAAAAATATTGAGAAAGAATATGGTTCATAATTTCGCCGCGCGATTGTGCTACAAGTTAGCTTAATTTGTTTATGCTTTGACTCTCATGGTGGTGACCATGGGTTCAATCCCCAGGTATACAAAGAATTATTTTTTTGTTTTAGTTTTTTTGTTCACTTGTTTTTTAGAGTTTTATTCCATTTTTTTTATAGGTTTTTTTAATAGTTTATCTTTTACTAGCACAGGAACGCTGACGCGCTTACTGCTATGCTGATGACCGTGGACAATTTCAGATTTGAATAGGATTTTTTGTAATGTTTTCGTTTTCTTAACTACTTTCTTTTTGTCGTATGTGCAAGTACATGACGAAGCTGGGTTAAAGTAAAGGGGCCCCCCCTCCAGGGAACCAAAGCCTGCCGGGGTCGCGGGACTTATCTTATTACCGTGACCCCAGAACATAAATGGCTATTGAAGGATACGTGGATTTTGGTCACTACGAGTCTGACAGTCCCTCCCGCCCTGACCGGGGTGGGAGGACTGATTAGATGATTATTGAATTTGACAAGCTTGTTAGTCTAGTGGTTAGTGGCCCTGACTGCTATGCCTGAGGTCGTGGGTTCGATTCCCACCCAGGACATTTAATGTTTGTGTGATGAGCACGATCATTTTATGTATTTAGAAAATAAAGTATGTTTTTCAGTTGTCCCCATAACACATGCTCTGCTTGGCTTGGGACTAGATGACGTTGTGTGATAGTTGTGGAATATTATTATTATTAATTGTAATGACAAAAACAAGGATATTTTTCTACTTCAGATACAAAGATGTTTAATAATAAAGTTTGAAATAATACTTAGATACAATTTTTTTGTCGGTTATAAATCGCGCAGACTTGGGTATCCGCGATCTTGATAAATGGAGTAGCGCGTGGCTAGAGTCGGCGACGCATCACCAAAATAAGCCTCTAAGGATTTGTATTGCGATAGTCTCCTGGAAACAAGGGCGGATCCAGCTTTTACATCAGGGGGGGTCACCATGACGCAGACAGCTTGTCTCATATCATCAAATGGGTCCTCCACCCAGGGCAAAGCGGGCGGGACTGTCAGACTTGTACTGACTAAAAGCCCTTTATGTTCCGGGGTCACGGTAATGATATAAGTCCCGCGACCCCGGCAGGCTTCGACCCCCTGAGGGGGGGCCTGTCATCATGCTGACACTCTTTGGGGGGCGCGTGGAACACAACGTGCCGTCGACCATGGTCATGGTCCATGTTCGGTCAGCGAGTAGCCCATTACCTCCTTGCCACGGGCATGCCCGTGCCTACGGTGGCCAAAGGAGAGTACCGCCTTCCGACGTCCATCACCGTGGGCGTCTACCACTGCAGCTGGGGTGGAGGGAGGACGCTGTACTTTCCCTCACGCAGCCCGTCTCCTCTTTCGCGAGCATGACTGCTTAGCAGAAAGAGGCGACCGCTTCACATTCCCTCTCCCCCCACAGCATGGCCTCGACCAATGCCGGGCACAAGACGTCTCCGCCTATCGGCGTCGTGAGGACACGGGGTCGGTGCTCTGCCCAAGCGGGGCAGTCCTACACAGTATGCTCCACCGTGTCCTCCGGCGTTCCTCGCAGTGGTGACACTCAGGCGTTTCTTTCTTCCCCATCCGACACAGTACCTCCCGAAACTTTCATGTCCGGTGAGGACCTACGTCATGCGCTAGGTCAAGACGTCGCTCGTGACGCCTGTTTAGCCACTCCTCAAAGCGGGGTCTTACCGCCGCGATTGCGACGTGCCTGAGATTTAAAATTAATTAATTTTATTTTTATTTACTTAATATTTTATAGAAACGCAAAAGTGTGTTTGTCAATTTTCACGTTGAAACCGCTAAACGAATAAGATTTCATGGGGTCGATTGCATTGGTCCTCCATTGCACCGAAGTTACCTGGTCGCGGACGGAGTTACCGGAAAATCTAGTAAATACTTAAGTAATACTATTTGTAAACAATAGTTACTTGTTATGCAAGGCTGCAAAGTTGTTTTTGGCGCGAGGAGGTACTTGAATCAAAAGCTAAGCAAGGGAAGGCCTCTTCGATCGCGGTTTAAAATATAGAGTCCTGAGCGTAGCGAAGTTTTCAAAGGTACCAGAGGCCAACGACGATAAAGTTATTCTGTGTCTCGTACCTTTGAAAACTTCGCTACGATCACTCAGGATTCTATATTTGAACCACTCGCAACCTATGACCCAGCCTGCCGCCCAGGGGGGGGTCATGACCCCCATGACCCCCCCCCTGGATCCGCCACTGCCTGGAAACCAAATCGTAAGGTATCGGAAACTTGCATAGCGTTGTGTACGAACCTTCGTACACAACGCGACGCAAGTTGCCGATACTATAGTTTCGTTACTACTCATGACCTGCGGAAAATATAAGGTACTAAATTTTTATAATGCAATTTGATGTAACGACATAGACACTAGCGCCGCGTCAAAGGGTCATGATGGGTGGTCAAGATTAAGAATTTATAAAATGTCTGACACATAACTGTCACGTCAAAATATATTTTTTAGGAATCCGTAGGTTCGAAAGAAAAACCGGAATCTTTATAAGATCAGTCGTGTGACCGTCCGCCCTTCACAGTTAATTTTCTGTGAACTTTTTTGACCGATTAAGTTATAAACATTTATCTATTGAATACATTTAGAACAGTTAAGTAGGTAGGTATGCCATTTCCAAATAAATCAGTTCTTAATATTGCTCAAATGTGTTTTCTGTATTATCTCTTATCTCCGAAAATACTGAATATATTTGTAATTATGAAAAATATACAAATAATAGAAGTCCTTTGTATATAGATTACAAGAAAATTCACGGTAGTCCTATGATCTTAAAATAACATAGACATCGGAGGGACAACATTAAAAAAAAAATTGTAAACTGCATCATGTGACATCAAATGAAAATGCTTATTGTGAGGATTGTAAATATAATACTTTATTCGTAATAACCCCTCTCTCCCATTTTTTTTTATTAAACTGCATACCAAATTAAGATTTATTACGAGGATTGAATATTGAGTGAATATTTTTTTAACATTTTAAAATAATTACTTTCCAAAAGTGATTCAAGAATATGCTACGGAACCCATTATTGTGTGAATATAATTAATAATGGTAAATAAATTGTTCCGCCATCTTGAAAGTCGCGGAGATTCAAGTAGCGGCGATGTCAACAGATAGGTAGCGCGTGATTGGCGTCGCGCGTCGCGAGCATGTGTACGAACGTATATGGATTTCTATTGCGAGAGTCGCCTGGATACTGAAGTCGTAAGGTATCGGAAACTTGCGTCGCCTTGTGAATGAAGGGCCTTAGTTGGAAACTTATGAGAATGATGGCAATGTCCAGTTCTCAAAAATCGCTCAACGTTCATCCCGTGCACACCGGGTCACCTTGAGTCATTATAACAGCGCAGAATCGGCACATTAAACTTGAAGCTGCTGTAAATTCTCGTTGATTGTTTCTTATATTTTTTTCTGTCGGCCATTTTATGAATATGTGACGTCATAACGGCTGTGCGAATTTGTTGTGCTATTACTGTTTTGGGAGGGTACTGTTTAAGTGTTAAACTGACGTTAGTTATGGTGGCACCGATTTTAATATTGGAGTTTTAACAGTGTGTTATGTTGAGCTCAAAGTATAGGCTATTTCGAATTATTATGGGGACTTTAAATATTTTAAAACACTTCTATGCATTTGAAAAATAACTGAGAATTACTCCGAGTAAAATTATCTAGGTACTTAAAATATGGACAGAAAACTGAAAAATTCAGAAGTTTTAAGTAGAAGTTTTTTAATTTGACACTCTCTTATTAATGAATGTACTAGCTGTTGCCAGCAACTTTGCCCGCTAAAAGTAGAAATTTATCCTTCGGAATCTATAAAATTGGGATAAAAAGTGTCCCATGTGTTAATCTTAGTTATAAACTATCTGTGTACCAAATCTGTTCAGCAGTTTTGTCGTGATAGAGTAACAAACATCCATCCATCTACGAATCCCTTTACACATATTTTCAAATTGATAATATCAGTAAGACGTAATCACGAAATGGCGCATTTGTAATAAGTTTACAATATTAGTAGAAAGTAGGATTTATAGTTCGTAAATAACGCAGATGATTATTGTTTCTTAAATTTCGAGAATAATCCTAACTAAGAGGTAACCTTCCTTTTGGTGCAGTCGGATAAGAGAGTATATACTACCACAATTGCAAGATTTTTTGGTGTTCTATTGACCCCATTCAAGAAAATAATGGATTTTTCTGCGGCAAATTATTGTTTTTATGTGCCATTACTATAATCGTGAATGCGTGCGACGAACATTCTGATTTATAATGGCTGTTCAAGCAATCGCTGGTAAAAATTACCTTTCTTTTATTTCTAGCGTTAGGAGTTAATTGTGTGTGAATGTTTGATGTTTATTTCTATACATAAAGAAGTATAAATAATCTTAATAAGAGTTTTTTGAGTATTAAAAAAAAAAGTAGTTTCCAAGAACTCAAAAGATGGCGTTGAACTGATTACGTTACTAGGTGCCAAAGCAAAAAAAAAAACCCATTGCGTTTTTATAAGTCAATGCGTTTGCATTACGCTCGTTGACGATTGACGTTGCGTCGACTGACACTTTCATTTGTATATAATTATAAGCTTCCGAATAAAACCTAGGTTTAAAAAAATCAAAAAATGACGTGACGTGCCGTTCATTGCAGTAACATACCAAGTTCAGCGCCATCTATCTATCGACTACGGAAGTGATAAAAATAAAATCCCTCATTGACTCATCGCCGCTAAGTTGTCTGCCTGTCGGTCTTCTAAAGATAGTACTTCGGAGAGTGTGCCCAAGAGCTCCACGACCTCATCCCACCAGCCCCCTTCTATCATTGCACATCTAGACGCACGGCAAATTACCATCTTTACCTTAATGCTATACCACCAATTCGCACAAAGCGTTTCCAAACGTCTTTTATAATGCAGACAGTGAAGGATTGGAACTCTCTGCCTGCGTCTGTGTTTCCGAACACATACAACCCTTATCTTGCTTGGTTAGCTTGCTCTATAGTTGACCTTGTCTTAGTAATTCCTGACCTAGACTTAGATCAAGAGCAAACCAAGCTCTCGTAAAAAAATATTAAGACATCAAATGAGGCCTCCTCCTACTGTACTGTTAGACTTGTAAATCTATGGTGTCCTTCAATAGCTCTATAGACAACAATTTCTCTTTCGATACAGAGGTTGATGTCATGCAGGAAAATACAAAGACATTGCGCGTAAAAATAGCACGTTGAAGTGTAAGTGGGCTGCCCACGTCTGAAGACGGACCGATGGTAGATGAAGTAGACAGTTACTAGAGTGGAGACAGCGAATGGGCAAACGTAGTGTAGGACGCCCTACGACAAGATGGGTCGATGATTTGAAGAATGTGGTTGGCAGCGGATGGATGCGGACTCTCCGGCACCGGGAGGGTTGGCGCTCTTTGGAGGCTTACGTTCAGTAGTGGACGGCAATAGACTGATAATATAATGTTTTTCTTCACCAATATTACTGAGACATGTTAGTATTTTCCCTCAGGCGTCCAGCCGGGATAATATCGCAGGACTGTTTTAACAAGTAACCATGACCCTGGAACGTAAAGGGCTAATGAAGGAACATCATCTATTTATGTCAGTATGACTCTCACAATCGAATTGGATTGTCGACTCGACTCAGGGCGGTGGGATTTATGTGGAGAATTTAAAACGCTAAAAAATAAGTACTTTCCCGGTTACAACTTTACGCAATTACATAGATACGGGTCGAATTGATAACCTTCTTTTTTTGAAGTCGGTAAAAACTCGTGGAACGACGTGGCCTCGAAATTCAGACTTCTTTTTCCTCTTAAATAACTAAGTTGTAAACAGACTTCCAGTCCCATGCCTCCAGCACGTGCAAACCAATTAATACCTCCAACTCATTAAGTAAAAAGATCTATAAAAAGGAAAGAAAAACTAATAAAACTTCGTGGAAAGTTCAACCGTCCGGGCTCAGTCGAAAAGTTAATTAAATGTTAGTACCGGGCATCGTGTGTTTGACTTTTAAATTACGTCGAAATAAAGACGATGAAATGATTTGAGGATTTTGTTAGTAACAAAGATTTTTTACTATCGGGATTTTTTGTCTAACAGCGCTTCCTCACAGCACTCGCGTGTAATTTAATATTATAGATTCGACTTTGAGCATTACATTACAGTACTACCGGGACTGACTCACGAGCATTCGCGTACATTTAGTACCTACATATTTGATACAAAGTGCGCATTGTGATGCTCGATTGTTCTCCCTCACCGATGAAATGCTCGAATCTGTATCGTTACATTACAGGGTTTGCATAATGATTTTAACCTTGCATGCATATCCGACAGGCGAGCCCTAGTGTGTACGTGTTAAACTGTACAGTTATCGGGGCATTTTAACTCAATGGCATTAATTGGTTATTCGTGCACGGTAAAATCATCAAATGAATCCTCCCACACCAAAATGTTTTGTACCTATACCTACGCTTATAATTATGCATAAAAAATAACTTAATTATTCTTACATGTTCCTTTTGCATCTTCCATGTTGTATCTTCTGTTGGTTATCTGTACCGTCAGCACGAGTTTTCTGTAAATGAGACGTAAAGTAAACTGGAACTTTGACACTTTCAAATTGACAATTTTCAAGGCAAAAATGGAACAGCGCCTCTGGTGTGCGAAAAAGGAACTAATTTTACCGTTGAAAATTGTCAATTTGAAATTGTCAAAGTTCCAGTTAACTTTACGTCTCATTTACAGAAAACTCGTGCTAAGGGTACGGTCATAAATCACTGCACTGGTCACAATCGTTACTATTACGTATTCATTCCACTTTTAAACAATACACTCACACTTTTACTAATAGTTTTATTCGCGACTAAAGGGATTAATTCAACCTTTTCAACCACGAAGTGCAAGCCAGACTGACCGTTGGATTAAAAAAAAGACAACTAGCTCAATGTTGAGAAAAAACAAATGTTATGTGGGTAGCGTGAAAAGTACAATACAGAATCAGATTGACAAAATAAGTACCTACGTGTTGTGAATCGATGATGTTACAAATAAAATAAGATTATTTAATATTAATTATATGTTATTATTACATGTTTATCTTTCCAGATTATAAATATTGAAACAAACAGCATTAACAAAAAATATACTATTGAAGAAGTAATTTTAAGTAAAGCAAAATTTTAATGCCCTATAACTTACACGTTTTATTGTTTTTATTGTGTGTTTATTTTTTTAGTTTGTAAATCGTAGGGAGGAGCTCGTGGCTAAATAATTACAGCCGCACAGGCCGATCTTCCGAGTCAAGCCGCGCTTACCTAGGTTGGTCTGTGGATGGGTGACCATCTTTCATAGCGAGTGTCCTCCGTGCCTCGGAAAGCACGTAAAGCCGTTGGTCCCGGCTGTCATTTGTAGATCTTTGACAGTTGTTACTGTTAGTCAGAGGCTCTAAAAGTCTGACAATCAGTCTTACCATGGGGTATGGAATTACCCAGTTACTGGGTTGTGGAGGTCCGACAGGCAGTCGGTCCATGTAAAATACTGATATCCAGCTGAATCTGGTTCAACTGGAACCCGACCCCAATATAGTTGGGAAAAGGCTAGGCAGATGATGTAAATCGTAGGCACTTATTTTGTTAAATAATAGTAAGTACTCGTAGTTGTGATGAATGAATGGATTATTGTAACGACAGTTACTGAATATAGATAGCACTCGGTACACAGATAGTTGATGTAAAACACATACTTAGGATAAACTGTATCCCAGCAAGACGTTCCTGTGGGACGACCACAGGTTCACGGCAATAAGCTAAGTCACATATAAATCGAAGTAAATACGAATCTACTCAAATAATAGTCATGCCCATGTAGAAATAGAATTCAGGAATATTTTAAACAAAATAATAAATCCAAAAATAATGTTTGTTTTTTTTGTATAAATCCATCACGATTTCTGTGTACCCTTAATAGCGCTTCCAAGTTAAATTTTTCAATGAAAATTCACCAGTACCTGTTCCGTGAGAAGCCAGGGCGTAAAATATATATTTTTAAACCGGAACGACGGAGAACCGGAGGCTGGCCGGTGCGATGTGACGTTCTAGTTTGGTAGATACGGTTAGCGGCATGGCCATGAAAACATTTTAAAATATACTGCTATGCCGGGGGTCGTGTTTTCGATTCCCACCCAGGACAAATGTTTGTGTGATGAGCATGATCATTTGTTCTGTCTGGGTGTAATTTATCTGTAATATGTATTTAGAAATATATATAAGAATGTTTATCAGTTGTCTACAACGACGATATATTACTAGACTCCTAATAACAGGCGACCGATGTCTTTTTTGTCAAATAAAACCGTATGAAAACTTTCACCAAGGAGTTGTATCAGTAATGGCGGTTGCTGGCCACAACAGCTGCTGACCGCTTGCAGTGGTGCCAACTTCACGTTTGAAGGTTGTCGTATCACATCAAATTTCAAAATCGAATTTATTTCCTCGCAGTAGTGTGAAAAGCAGAGTACGCTCCTCGGGAGTAAAGCTGCCTTGCCTTGGGCTAACTCGAATCCCTCGCTACACTAAGGATTCTTAACTTAATTCTCTCGTTTTACTCGGGAATTAACACTTGAACCTCCTCGCTGCGCTACGGAGGTTCACCCCCAGAATCCTTAGTGTCGCTTCGGGATTCAATACGCTCGTGACGTAAGGCAATGCTTTACTCCCTTGGTGCGTAATCTACTATAACGACCAACTTGGATCATATTTGTGCCACCATCTATTATCATAGTATGATTAAAATACTATAGTGAACTTTTTTGTTAATTTTCTGGCTAAATGATTTTTTTCCAGTCTAAAGATACCCTATTTCCGTCTCTGTAGACTTGACAACGTATATGCATAAAGGTAACAATAAAAATCAGGATTTACTTTATATTATGATGCTTTCAAAATACAACCCGTTTTTACAATGACTATCAACGGGTCGCCCGATAAAATAAAAGTATAACATTTTTAGTTCACAATCCATGATTTATGTTATAGTACTTTTTATTTACAAGCTTTTGGAGGGTATTAAAATGTTTTATTTAAATTCGTATTCCCGTGACAACGGGTAACATATTTGTGTAAAAAAAATCTGTATTTTCTTTTTTATTAGGTAGTTGTCTGCTTCGCTTTTTTTTTACGTGGTAAAATCATCATAATATATGAGGCCTCCCAACCCGGGCAGGGCGGGAGGGACTGTCAGACTTGTACTGACTAAAATCCACGGTGCCCTTCAATAGCCCTTTATGTTTTGGGGTCACGGTGATGGTATAAGTCCCGTGACCCCGGCAGGCTTTAGCCCTCTGAGGCCTTGTCATTATGCTGACGCTCTTTGAGGCGTGCGTGGAACACGACGCGCCGTCGACCCGAGCATGGTCCTTGGTCGGACGGCGAGTTGCCCTGTCGTCTGCTTCGCTTGGGTATAATTTGAAAAGTAGATATACTTTATAGAAACATACAACCAGAATGAACCGGAGACTATACCTAACTTTTTTCTGGGACCAATTTCACAAGGATCAGTTACACTGTTATGCCGTGAATGAGTAACAAACAGCCATCCAAGCATACATAAATTTGAATACCTATACTTTGTATGTCGTGTCGTTGAGCTCCTTGTGTTATTAGTTGAGCTACTACGGTAAATGACACATGCTTGCACTGACTGGACAGGTCCACTCAAATCTGTGTGGTTCTTTCTTCAAAAGACCACCTCAGACACACCTGCATGGTTCTCATAGTACTTTACCAATGCAAAATTGTCTGGACTTTAAAAGAGACTGTGACCTCTGAGTTTGTTTCGGGTGTTTCTTCTCAGAGTAGCCAGGTACGAAACACCGGCCCCATCTAGTCTAAAAATAGTGTCTTTTTGACGTGTAAAAGAGTTTGTAAAAACCAATTTGCTGAATAAATATCATTTATCATTAATTAGATAATAGATTCAATTCTTAGCTCCATTAGTTCCCAAAGCAAAACTAAATGGGGTTCGGCTATTTTTGGAATTTTACTTTCAAAAAGTTATCTTTCAGCTTACAGAGTCCCTTACCTTTACCCCTTCACAATATTCTTTGTCAACACGTCGCTTTTACATGGTCTGGTGATCGCTACTAAGAAATTTTGGGACAGTATTCCACAAAATATAGGAGTCTTAGTCCTCCATTGTGATTTGCATATATTTTGAGAAGTGAAGTTTTCTTATTCACAGTCTGGGCCAGACTCGTGCCCGGATTCGTGCTCGTTTGGTGGTACTAACCTCGATCACCATTACATAGTACATACATGATGTATCACACGTCAGTACATACATTGTACCTATTTTAAGATTTAATTTTAACGATTAACTAACTGAAGGCTATAGACCAAACAATCCAATAGAGAGAAAAAAATGGTCTTGTATTTCAAACTACCATTCATTCGTTCAATAAAGAATAAATAAACATTTTTTTTAAATCTCCGAACACACAAACTCCTTTTCAAAAACAGAACACAAATAAAAATGTGACGTAAATATAAAATGGCGGCGCCGCGGGCAGGTGCCTCAAATATTTGCAAACAACATCGTCCACCAATACGATATAGCGGCTATGAAAAATGCTATCGTATTATAGATTTTAAGTGCTCTTTGTCGTACATATACGATTTATGTATTCCTGAACGTTACAGATACAATGAAATATTGTCGCCATAAATAATTTTGTGAGTAATCGGTCGGGGGAGCGTGATGGTGTGTATGTATGGCACATTAGGCTTGCGTCCGTGAAGGGTTTATCTGCGTGCGTGTACTTATTGCTTTGTAAATTATGGTTTGATTTTTTGTATTGTTCTGTTGATTAAAAGTTACTTCTTTTTGTTGTGATCGAAATTCTGTTTTAATGTAGTAAAAGAAACAGGAAATATACGTTAACTCGACACAATCTATGGTTTCGGATTTGGCCATCTACGCTCATACATTGTAAAATGCACTCAGTAAGGAAACAGTGTATAAGACGGAGGTGCGAGGTATGATGGTAAAACACACACACATAATACTAAAGTAGCGCAAGCGCCAATAGGACACAATTTTGTTTATGGCCGCTTGCGCTACATTAGTGTTGCGTTTTGTTTGACTTATGAGTGTATATGGCCTCATTATACCTCGCGTCCCTGTCTTATACACTATTCCCCCTATAGGTTTTTAGCTATTGGGTGACTGGTATTAGTGTCCGATGCTTAAAAATAGTTATTTGTTTGTTTATATCATGACTACAATCCCATGATCGGTTAGCAATTACCAGTCACCCTGTAAATTGACGGAAAGGAAAGGTAAAGACGGATTTTTAAAATAAAACGTTTATTTTTGTACAAAATATATTTTTATTTTTTAACATTACCCATCCGGTATATGCTAACAAAATCTAAATTACCTGTCAAAATAAAGCTTTTCAAATTATTATTGCAAACAATTTTTACCCTCTAATTTTCTTTATTGTTCTTAAAATAAGGGATTTAGTACGAGTCGTATCCATTACAGGTATAATTGTATGTTTACATTATAATATATTACGAGAATTTCGAACTATTTGACAACCAACTGGATTATTAGCAATTTGTGGTTGCTTAAACTTTGGTCACACACAGCGACTTATCACTGCGAATGCTTAGCCGCTTTACACAATGCGACGCAAATTGACTATCACAAAACCAATCTAGAAAGCACATAGCTAGCGTCAATGGATTCCGAAGTCGTAAGGTATTGGGAGACTTGCGTCACGTTGTGTAGGAAGGGCCTTAATCGCCGCGAGTATTCGCTGTCTTATGTTGGTATTTACCATGTTCAATAAATAATTTTACTCGAAGCGAATGCACTCGCAGCGATTAGTCGTTGTTGTGATCGAAAGGTAGAACTATCACTGTCTTTATTACTATGAAACCTTGATAGTAGGAACACTAAAGCCGGGTGCAGACGCTATGGACGACACTATGAGCATTACATGTAACGTTCGTGTGCCATCCACACTTAGAATTCGTTACATTACACGTTGGATATCATTACACCAGTCTAGACCCGGCATTAAAAGCAGTTCAAAGTCCCCGTTTTTTTTATTTATTAAATCAGTATTTACATTTTAATATTTCGTTGTTCAACAGATAATCTTGTTTTTATTTTCAATGAAATATATTTAGTATTGCTAACAACCTGTTACGGATACCACTCATACCTAGATACAAAGGTATACTCGACTCAAATAGTAAATTTTACTCAAAGCATTTATCTTTAAGGCAGTGAAAACAATCTAAGAGCTAAAAGTGCAAAGTATACAAGTATAAAATGTTATTGACAAAGATTTAAACCATTAGATTAGCCCTATAGCGTTAGAATATCGTCACGTTACTGTGATATTTGAACAGCACGTGTATCTCGCTCACTCATAATGAAAATACTATTTTTTTTTTTTTTAAATGGGTTTCTCTTTTTTTATCGTAGTTAAATCAACAAATGAGTCATCCCACCCCGGGCAGGGTGAGAGGGACTGTTAGACTTGTACTGACTAAAATCCACGGTGTCCTTCAATAGCCCTTTATGTTCCGGGGTCGTATAATGGTATAAGTGCGCGCGGAACTTATACGCGGGTGATGGTATAAGTACCGCGACCAAATGAGTTTCTCTTGCCTCAAGTGTAGGTCAGGGGTAACATAGACAGAGTAGACGACGGAGCGAGCTTACCCAGAAGAAGCCCTTTCACTCTAATAGGTTTTCAGATTGATGAGATTAAGGCCGTATGCCTTGCCTATGTCTTTCGTTTCATTTGACATGTGCAAGCTCGACTAAGCGATAGCACTTTTTCTTTTTTTTTTAGGGTCACAAAAGTGCGGTGAGGGCACATCTAAAGGTTTAAATCTTTGATTTAATAATAAATAAATGTTACATTTTATAAATTATTGCAAATGCATCAACTAATCGTAGCTAACAGCAGTGCATACTGTTTATATTTAATTATAGGCAGACATCACTGATTTCTGGTCATACGTCATAAGAGTAAAACATTAGTCATATTCATACGGATACAGACAATTTATAGACTTGATGCGGACACGAGACATCGATAGTTACTTACTATTATAATCTTCTTTACATAGTATAATAAGTCGTTTTTTAAGTCTGTGTGTACTCGCATAACCACGTCACGTTGAAAATCGTAAACGCATAGTTTCCTACTTCTTCAAAAATATATAGAGTAATTATATAATTATACAGAAGTATAATAGGAAACTAATACTCCAGAAATACTGGAACACTTATTTTTTTCGAACCACAAATTACTTATTACACCAAGTAGAACATGAAAAATAACTTAATAACAGTTTCGATATCTTTTTAATTGAAATGTGACATAATTGTCACATCAAAAGTCATACAATATTCAAACTCAACCATTTATTTAATTAAACCATTTATCCATGGACCTCAGTAGGAAAAAGATGTGGTAAGCTTCAAAGAAAACTCACCCCCTGTGGTAGTGATGTCACTTGCAATAGGGGTGAGTTTTCTCTGAAGCTGATTGACTGAACTATTGCGGACATTACTGCCTGATCACTTTTTTTTTTGTCATTCCACGCAAGCTTTTCTACGTTGTCGGTTTTTCCTTTCATTGGTCTATTCCAGGTCAACCAGTCAGTTCTAATAGATAAGAGATGCAACTGGTCCCTGCTCCTAGATTGGAAGGGGACGAGTTGCTAGAAAGCACTTCTATTTTTTGAGTGCAAGAAAAAATGAACTTTGTGGTAGTAAGGCGTAACGTCTGTAATAATTCAGATTACTGGCTATGAAGAATGCACATCGCCTCTTGGAAAGAGATGAAAATATTCGAAGTTAATGATGCCGTGTGAAAAAGAAAACGTGTTTTGCCGACTACTAAGTAATGTGGGATAGGAACAGAAAGGTGATGATGCTTGAAAAAAGATATTTGACACTATCGATGTGATCAGTATTCATTTTTGGCGGTACCAGCAGTTGTACATTTCTAAACGTAGTACGTGCAGTAAGTGGCAAGGTTGATGTCAGACGAGAAATCAATAATATCTGCCATTACTTATCTAGTAACGATCTTATTGCCTAGTCAAATATATTTACATTACAACGAGTAGATTATACGATGCTCGCAGTCAGTCAAATCGCTTTGAAGCCAGCGTGTGCTCAAATATACGCCAAGTTCGAGTCTCACAGTATAAGGTTATTGAGCATTAGATTTTTGATATGGGAATTGGTAAATTAGAAGTAGTAAAAATGTTGAGGTATAAGGGAGATTTGAGAAAAAGGCGTATTTTTTAGAACTTGGCGATTTTTTACGAGCACATAATGATAGAAGTCAACTTGATGCTTAACATAATGAGTCCAAAAACCATAAAATTGAACCCATTTCCTTAATTTCTTCAAGGAATGTTAATACTTATGCCATGTTATAAAAACATTACAACTAGTACTACCTAAATTGATAATGACTTAACTGTTTGGCTACTATCACCTTGCCCTAACCTATGATCGTTCGTTTGAAGCATCAATTAATGTTAGGTTTAATTTAGGTTTAAGGGTATATACAGTAATTACAAAACAACGACATCAACTTGAGCGCCTGGAACCTTACCCTCCTAAAATTAAGCACGGTAAATATCGGGCGTGTCTTCAATAAAGTACATTTAAAATTGGTGTACTTAAGTAGAGTAGAAATATAATGACAGCTCCAAACAGTTACAAGGAAATTTTGGCTACACAACGATCGCTGTTAACAAATTAGGCTGATCCACCAAAACCGTAAATTCTCTACTTTACCAAAATTTCCCTTGAACACGCAACGGCAACTGCTCGCCACTGTCTTTACACAGAGACATTTATAGAAAAAATCTTAGTGAAAATTGACAGGATTGTGAACCTTCGGGTATTATGATATTCACTATTATCCGGGTAACAATAACAAGTAAAGAACTTGGTTCTCAGTAATCAACAAAGGAGGGCTCCGGCGCTCAATATAGCGTCTGTCAATGGAGGCTCCAGTCCATGGGGAGGTCCCTGGAGGTAGACCGCGAGTGCAGCGACGGCGGTGCGTGCGGCGCACCGCGGGCCGCGTGTCAGTAGTCCAGGGACTCTTCGTCTGGAGATCGCTTGCGGCAGCACAGGCGCCACGCGGCACCCAGAGCACACACTCCGATAGCAACCGCTAGCCCAGCACCTAAAGCTGGTGCCGCCCACTCACCACTCCCAACACTCCTCGCTCTCGCACATAGTTCAGGTGCTTCATCATGCAGCTGACCCAATGGAAGTCCTCCTAACAAATCCAAATAACCCAAACGTCGGAGACTGTCTTCAGAATACGCTTCTCTTGCTCTCTTTTCATCAGCTGTCCAGAATTTGCGATCACCTGACGTCACATTTGGACAGTTAACCACTCCATTGCAGATTAATCTAGCTGGAATGCATAAAGCTTCACCTGGGCAAATGAAATCACAGCCGTGACCAGAATCAGAAGATTTCATTTCTCCATCAGTTAGACGTGATGTCATCAGAGTTCCGTCAGAATTCTTAGGTAAGTGATATAGCCCAGTCCACGCAATTTTAAAAGCAGCCCTGGCTGGTGATGCGCTGCCTATAAAGACTATCCGAATAGACCTCGTCTTTTCCTTTTCAATAACCAATGGGTCATCTAGTGATTCAAATCCAAGTTCTCCTGCTGACAATATCGGTAGCTTCTCTGTTTCTGTCACATTGTCTCCACACACAGATAGGTAAGGATCTAATCGTCCAGGCAAGTAGATCTGAATATTCCCATCTTCACAATGTCGGGAAGCAAACTTGATACTTTCGAAGTGCAACCAGATATCCCGCTTTTCTTCGATTTCAAGATCCCAAATACACTGTATTCTCTTTGGAGGTTCCATGTAGCCTAGGGCTTCTAAATGTGGGTAGACTATTTCGCCGTCTGAAGCAGCTGCCAAAACGGCTGGTCCACAAAGAGGACCATGGACAAACTCATAGCGAGCTTCAAAGAGTGGTGAAGGATTTTTGAAGTATGAAGCTGCTGCGTGGGCATTGTCTACTATAAGCTGGAGGTTCAAACTCTCTCCGGAAGAAACTACTCTGTATGGTCTAGCCCTGGATACAGCGTTAGCATGTTTGGCACAGAGACATGAGCCGAGGGATCGCTGAACAGCGAGGTGGAGTGGAAGGGGGGTGGTGCTGACTCCTGGCGCTGTTATGTTGGGTGACTTCCCAGCTGGGTAAGGCTCCCAGATGATGAGCTTATCTGCTCGGTCTTCGTAGCAGTTCTGGCAGGTCACTGAAGTGTAGGGGTGTTCCTGTAAGAAAATGTGAATTAGAATCTTGACATGTCATTAGTAATGTGTTGTTGATTATGCGTGGCTGTAATTCAATATTTAACCTTGTACAATCCTAATAATAAAGCAGAGCTTTTGGAAAAACTTGTTGGACGTCTTTGCCCAGCTATGGGAAAGAAATGGTGAGTCAGAAGTGATGTAATTTTACTTTGTAACGAGTATAGAAGTCCATTGCATTGAAACAGAGCATAATAGTCTTCGAACAAAACCAAATATTCAAAATAATTCTCATATTTACTCTGACCTTAGTGTCAGTATTCAGGACGTATAAGATATCCGAGAATTTGTAGAGATCTTGTAAGTAAAGGTCTTGTATGGAAATAGATTTGCGTAGAGCGCAATAAAGCTAA
>JAPNUC010000051.1:0-56232 GCA_028554685.1 Agrotis ipsilon | reverse complement strand
ATAGTCTGTTTTTATTGAAAGCATTGAAGAACCATGTTTTCTATTTTTCCCCATAGTCAAGAAGATTTTTGTTTTCGTTTTGCCCGCTGGCGTACCGATTTAACTACACTTTTATTATCAATCATTGGTACCGACAGCAAAATGTCAAGTGTATTGTACATCTTTGGCTCCGCTAACTTGGATGTAGAGACTTGCGTTTCTGCAAGAGTCGTTATTGCAACCGAATTTTTTTTGTTAGATAGGTATTATGCGATCGCAAGTTGCGACAGCGTCGATTAATTAATGTCGAGACTGCTGAATTAAGCTTCAAGTATTAATAAAATGACTTATAGCTTTCCTTCATCAAGAGTAAGTCTATGTTTATCAAAAATGAATATTTGATTAATTTACGTATGTAAGTACGTAGCAATTAAATAGTTCTCAAGTATATTAGCTGCTGGCTGAGTGATGAAACTGCTTTTAATTAGTGCTATTTTTTTTGTTTTGTTTTTAAATTATTTGATGTTTTTAAATATTTTAGAAAATTGATGACCTACAGTACTGATCATTATAATAGGCATGAAAGAGACACCGTATTAATAACCTTTAGACAGACCTTGTTGAGCCTCATTTTGCAGTCAGTGCATGTCATCCTGTGCTAAAATGTAAAAATAGAGATATTTTTTCGAATATTTATGCCACCTACATAATGTTTTTGGTTTTTCCTTGTTCTGGTCCTAATGTACCTATGCAACAAAAAAATGTGTGGGAATAACAGTTTTTTTTTTTTTAATTTTATAATATTAATTATGTTTTTGTGCCAGAACCACTCGCGTCATAAGATCCTAACCAGTTTCTTCACAACCTGATTAATTGGTTTAAAGACAGTTAGAGGTAAAACATACAAACATTATTTGTTAGGAGGGTGCCGTACCTGAAGGTAAAACTACAGAATCTTAATTTGTAATAAGACGCTGTTCGTTCCATCCGTCCCACTGTTTGTTAGTGGGCTGTAGCTCAGGATCAAGATAAGGATTAGGTTGCCGCTATACATAATAAAAAGTAGAGGAAAGCTCCCCATAAAAAAATATAAGATTATGTTGTTTTTTGGCCTATTTCGTCTGGTCGGTCAGCGAGCTGGGTCTGTAATCCCATTAATCCAATCATGGGGAACAAGTTTTGTCATTAAAAAATATTCTCCCCGTGGAACTTTATATCTACCTTGCACTTGAACCTTGTATGTTTTGTTAATGTTTTAGGAACTACACACCAAAGGATAAGCAATTATAACGGTAAGAACGCTCAATGCGTGGCAATGTCCGCCTTGCGCGTCAGGATTGTCCGTTGGCAGACATCAAATCCTGACTTGTCATGATAATCGATGTCATTCTCCAAGTGGAGAAGACACTTTGTATAGTCGCTTAAAAAACCATTTCTACGAAGGGTGTCATATTTTTGGAACCCCGAGGAATTGCCTATGGAATTGTCGTCGAAACAATAGAGCTCAAATTGAAAATATGACCGACAATTGGATTAACAAAGGGAATATAGCCTCAAATTTCCAGAAAATGAAAACGTATTTAACTCTTGCAAACATAATTCAAATCCAACGGTTTTCGACGGCAAACCACACAATGATGAGAAACGATAGTATGATATTTACCGGGCAGACGATAACAGTTTCTTTTGGGAAGTCGATAGTGCATTCCTTTATTAATAAGTCAATGCAGTAAGATGAATATAACAAATTAATTCGACATGCGGAGTAGCAACGTTGGTTTAAATGTTATATTCGATCGCGAATTAGCCAGAGGACTGTTATGCGAAATTTAGGTGTAGGTCGTATTCAATACATAGACTAATACGCGTTATCAAGTAATCGAACTAATTTAAAAATGTGTTAGAGAATCTGCATTGCCATTGCCCGTCGTCTATCGAGTCTATAATAGACTTCGAATGCCCGGCATCAACAGATCATAGTCCCAATTATCGAATCACAATCAATATGTTTTGTGTTTGGGTTTCAAGAAACCCCTGAACTCGGTAGTTAATAGTTGACACCCAAGTGCGTCAACAAAGAGAGGTCGACCCAAAAAACAAAAAACGTGGTAGGAAATGTAACTAAAGCAAACGCTCATTTGGATGCCGGTTAAAAATAATGAATACAAAAAAAAAACCGCAATACATCGCGATGGGGGGCCGTTAAAAAAATAATACAATAGAAAATCCAGAATTAATCGCAATGCCTAAAAAAATATACAATGGAAAATCCAGAAATAAATCGCAATGGCCCGTAAAAAAAATATACAATAGAAAATCCCAGAAATAAATCGCAATGCCGTAAAAAAATATACAATAGAAAATCCAGAATTAATCGCAATGCCGTAAAAATATTCAATTAGAAAATCCAGAAATTATAGCGCAAATGCCGTAAAAAAATATACAATAGAAAATCCAGAAATTAATCGCAATGCTGTACACCGTTATACAAGCAGAACCCTAAAATCAATCGGAATGCACTGACAAATATAATAAAAACAGCCGTCGGGTTGACACAACCGCTACGTCAAATCTAAAAACTTAATAGCCACAGAAGAGGGACACTGAGTTTAAACGTAATAAAAGTATTTTCTTTAAAAAAAACGTGCTTATCTTCTTCAGATCACTTTAAGTGTCCACTTGTAATGCGCGTCTGTGTTGAAAGAAGAAAAAAAATCCAGAAACAATTGGGTTGTGGATCGGGCGCCTACAACATACAAAATTTAATGCCGTTAACCGAGGAGTTTACTCTCACCCGTCGTTTCGGAGTAGACCGCGAGCGTACAATAATTTATTTGTTTGCCTTCAGTGCCTTAGGCGTTTTCTCACGGTACCAGCAAACCAACGGGAATATCTTTTCTTAAAATTCAAAGGTCGAGTCTAGCCATAGAGTTTTGATTTAAGCTATTTTAGCTTACACGGGTAGCGTAAATAATTTAGGACTAGAACATAACGATACAAACGAACGCGAACAAATAGCCGAAAAATAATGAAACTGTTGATAGACAGTAATTAGTTGGCAATAACCAACTTTTTTACATAAAGTCAAATCCTTTTATCGAATGGTTTTAAACGATTAAGTGGGAAACCATCCGATCAGGTCCTGTATTAAATTTCAACAAACGTCTCGCTCAACCCACGGGAACATTTTAGGAGACTTACCTGTTGGTAGGAAGTCGCGGCCATTATTATAAAGAAAGCGAAAATTTTATCATCATGGCATAGACAGTTGGAAAATCGGTGATAAGAAACCACACACTGTAGATATAATGCAATCTCGTTATATTAAAGTTTTCAGTATCCGTTATTTTATCCTGAGGGTAATGCAGCTGGTACCCGAACAAATAGATAAGAACGGTAATAAAATTAACCCAAGCAAAAATACGTTCGCTGCTTGGTTATTGTCGGGAGATTACGATTTTCTGATATAGGCAGGCTAGCGGAAGAAGGGTTAGTTTGACTGCATTGCCGAATCCATAGAAGAACGCCTACGTTTTTATATCAAATCTACAAAAACACAACTCTAAAAGCCTGAGGTCCGCTCCACTTCAAGAAGTGAAAGGAGCATTGAAGGTCCGCGGGTCAAATTCGCAAGATGAAACGATTCAGGGGAGGGGATTCTAACCAGGTCGCGTTTATTTGCACAGCTCTTTTTACGGGGGGGCCGCGATAACATGAAAGGAAAAATAGTGATGGCTATTGCAATAGTTAAGCAGATGGGGAACCCATTCAATTTTCTTGAACGGTTTTACCTGTAATCCCAAGGTGGCCTGAAATTAACAATCCACTCAAGCAACTATGTAAATCCTGCTGTGTGTGCCTAGAGTTTGTAATTTAAAGCTAGCAAATTGTTAAGATATCCGAGGTGGTATTTGGTTTGGCCAAATGTATTTATATGATGCACGTAATAGAATTTCAAGCGCGGTTTACCACACGCCTCACATTTGTTTTAGGGTTGAAGGGGCGGGCCTGAACAAAATATATAGTAAATAAGCATATAAATTTTGTTAGAGCAGACCATTCCTGTGATGCATCAGAGGCAGGAGGGAAAGAATTAACGAAAAAAGCAGTGCTGAATCAACAGGATGATTCACGGTCCTTGCGGTCCCTCGCACAGAAACTAAGTTACCTTGTTGGGATAGTGAGAAAGTAAAGGGCAAAAATTTTTTTTCCAAACGTGAGACAGCACACCACGTTTGCTGATGAAAAAGGATTTATTAACTTGTGTAGAGACAGTAAAAACGAAGCTATTATAAAATATCGCGGTAACGATGGAATTGTAAATGATACTTTGGGTAGTTCGTATAACGCAAGTCTTCTTTTATAAAATACGAGGCTCATATCAAACTTTGGAAGTACGCCCGCAACGCACGGTCGTTAGTATTTGGTTTAAATATATCACCAAGGTCCTACGAATCGCGCGTAGCTGTCCGTACGAAAGAACATGAAAATAACGAAATAGAGCAGTAAGGTCACAAAACGTTATATAGGCTCCAGCGACGCCGCTTGGAGGAACGTATAATCCGATGTGACCGCGCGCGAACCCAACGTCAACAGCTGTCAGTGCATTTAGAAAAGCACAAACCGTTTTATTTTAAACCAG
The DNA here is from genome assembly GCA_028554685.1 of Agrotis ipsilon. Taxonomy (NCBI): domain Eukaryota; kingdom Metazoa; phylum Arthropoda; class Insecta; order Lepidoptera; family Noctuidae; genus Agrotis; species Agrotis ipsilon. The sequence continues at coordinate 51,611 of JAPNUC010000051.1, read as the reverse complement.
GCACTGAAGGTAGAAGCAGCGCAAACAAGCTGGTGCGACCTTATTACCTATTTAACCGCCTGAAGAGAAGAATTTGACCATTAACCTACTTGGACTTTTGACGAACAGTACAATTATTCATTCCAAGCGTACCCTCCAAAAAATAAGAAAGTTGTGAAACATCAAATCAATAAATTTATTACTAAAAGACAAAAGGGTGAGACTTGGGCGCGCGTCTTTTTGGGGTCGCCACCTAACAGAGGTGAACATTTTATCTTAGAATTTCTTTTAAAAAAATTCTCATGTCTAGTTTTAACAACGATCTTAAATATCTTGGTGGTCCCGATTGTAAAACTTTTCAGGAAGCTGCTAAAATTGGTTGGGCTTGTTGGCGCGATGAAGAAGTCGAATACGAAAGAGCTATGTTGGAAGCATCAAACTTTTTAACGGGACCCCGCCTTCGTAGCTTCTCGTTTGGTTTGGCTGTAAACGGTGTTTCCAGTCGCGTCTTTGGGGACACTTTAAAAATCCAACTCAGTGAAGATATTTTATATAGGGTTAGGTGCGGAATGCGAGACATGGAAAGAGTACAACACTTTGTGGTCGCATTGCAAATAAATAAGGTTGCTGTCCGGAAACACAGGATCCAGACAGTGTACAGAAACAACACGGTTTTGCCCCAGAAATCCGAAGATACACCTCCGAGTTAGGAAGGGAACCGTAGACCAACCGCGAATCATTGGAACATTTTACAGATCAATGGTTCCTCGTTTTGTCTCGAGAGCAAAATTGTGTTATTTTTGATTACGTGTAAAACTTGTAGCGATACTGACTTCCGCGACGTTAATGATAACCGCGTTTTCGTTTGATGGTCCCGCGGTACCGGGAAAACGTTATTGTTAAAAGGTATTTCTGCATACGTACGCGGTAACGTAAACGATAGGTCTATGTAAACAACAGCCGAGTTTCTGCCATCGCGCGCAAAACTACGAGGAGGGACCACGGCGCATAGCAATGTTTAAATTCCCCATAGATCTGGTAGACGATAATGAACTTCTGGAATATCACAATGCACGCAAAGAGCGGAATTAATATCACACGCGCGGACGGTTATAATATAAGATGAAGCCCTAATGGCACATAAATGGTTGATTCATCTACTGGGATAGGTCGGTGCGTGATCTATGAGTAATGATAAAATTTTTGGTGGCAAAATTATTATCTTTGGCAGGGGTTTTAGGGACAAATTGCCCCCCTGTAGTTACAAAATGCAAAAAACGAATTAGACAAATTCCCCTGTAGTTACAAATGCAAAAACTAATTCAGATATATTAAATTCATCAGTTAAAACATCGCGCATCTGGCAAAAGTAATAAAATCTGTCGGTCCCTAGCTACTATCGCAAAGAATGCGGTGACGTAGAGTTGGCAGAATTTTTTTAAAGTTAGGCCAAATAAATTAACATCTCATCCGTTTACTAAATTGGCAAAAAAATCAAAATTTATTGCTTTAGGTGGTATTGAAATTGTATCAGAATAGACGACTGATTGACTTTGTTTTCCCCGTTTAAATATAGAATCCGGTGCTAGCATAAACAGAGAGCATTTTTAGCACACTGAACGACGAACGCCGTCGAGAAATAAATAACTTAATACGCGATCGGTTAGATGGAGAAACACTTCATTTCTACTTCCATCGATAAAGTCGAAAATGAAAATGGGCAAGACGATATTTTTAGGGCCAGATGCACGTAACAGAATGCAACCAAAAGGTATTCCAGGCATGAAGCGGAGCGCAAAAGAGGATGTATGTGTATGATCATTGCGTAATCTCCAGTTTTAACGACGGATTGGTAAACGGAACTAAAGTAATTGTAACAGGTACGTCGCCGCGCTTAATTACCGTTCAAAAATCGTCGTGTACAGATTGAATATTTAATTCCACGAATAATTTTTACGGGTCCTATTGATCCCAAAAGTCCATTCGAAATGTGCCGCCGTCAATTCCTTTACACAGTTGTCTTACGCGATGACTATTCCACAAAAGTCAGGGCCAAACCCTGAGCCGGGTCGGAGTAGATCTTAGGTCGGACATGTTTAGTCACGGGCAATTGTACGTCGCGCTAGGTTCGAGCCAAACCAAAAAAGGAATACCATCAAAATTTTAATTCACAAAGATCGGGTTTTTAGATGGCAAAACCGTACGCCGAACAAAATGTAATAATACCGGAGCTCCTATAAATTAATTAATGTAGAGCTTCCTGAATAAGTCCAAAACTGTTTTACCTCTGATCTTCGTAGGCAAATCAATTAAGTTAATCATTAAATCATGTTGACATTGCTATTCAATGAGCGTTTTTTATTTAATTTGTTTTAGTTGTTTGAAATTAATGTAATATCACATTATATATTGTTGGCATATATATTATTAACATTACACTAACTGTGAAAAATAAATATTTATTAACCTGTGTTTATAGCAGATGTACATTGAGCGTTATGTCGAATAATAGCTCTGGTCTAAGCTGTTTATAATTATAAATAAATTAACGGATCAAAGAGGTTAGTTTTTGATGATATGCGTCTTCAGTGTGAGATCCGTTGAACCATGCTGGTCTGTAGGGAATCTTTCCGATTGTAGATCGGAAGCGGGTAATTGCCGGGTTAACTGTCCCGATCTGTAAGTAGTGAGGCTTTGGATTCTGATCAGAGTCGGCTTGCTGCCGAGAACATGCTCTGGTTGCTGATGACGTCAATAGAACCGAGTGATTGCGAATTCGTCGTGAGGTGAGTTGTCGTACCGGTGATGAGGGGTCAGTAAAGTGTGATCGGTGTTGGTTGATTGCTGGAATGTCTTGCGTTGTCTGTGGGGTGAAAATCAGGATGGGAGTCGTCGTCAAGTTGTGGATGCTATCTAGCTTGCGGTGGATCGGTTTAAGACGAAAGATATGTCCGTTTAAAATGGGTAAAAGTTGTTGTCGTATCAGTAATGAGTCGTATTGTGCAAAGGTGTGGGTAGGAGTCATTGTATTGGTTGAATGAGTTTATGAGTTATATGGTAGATACCGAATGTCTTAGTCACTTTTTACAAAAAAATAATAAGCCGTGGACTGCTGTGTTGCACAAAGTTTGTGGGTTTAAACGGCAGATAGCAAATGTCAAATTTGGATGCTATTTGACTTGTGGTGGATCGATCGAAACGGATAATTAAGTCCGTTAACATAACATGGGTATTATACAGGGTTTCTTTTAAATTGGCCAAAAGAGAGAAATCCGCATCCATAAGAGATACGGGAAAACTTTCTTAGGAACCTTTAGCTCTTTTTTGGTGTTGACAATTTTGGCGTTTTTATATTTTTGGTCAAGTGCGAGTTGTCCCCAAAAATTAGTAAAAGTGACCAAATTTTTTTTTAATGCCTTTCGATTCTGTTTCATGTAAGGATCATTTCATTGTATCGGAAGAAAAAAATCGCGACGGCGGAAGTTGGTTAAATTTTGCAAAATATTTTTTCATACAAATTGTATGAACGATAACAATTTTTTTTATGATGTCATCTGATTTAGTGTTATGTAAGGATCATTTCATTGTATGGGAAAAAAATGTGTGGGCAACAGAAGTGGGTCAAATGTAAAGAAATACTTGACTATCTAACACGACTTTATGCTGTTAGATGAAACATTACTCTAAATTTGACCAACTTCTACTGTCCAGATATTTTTGTGTCCATACAATTATCTCATTCTTACATGAAAATCAGTCAAACAGCATCATAAAAAAAAATTCACTCATTTCTAAGGACAACTCGCACTTGACCAAAAAAGTAAAAACGCCAAAATTGTCAACATTAAAAAAGAGCTAAAGTTTCCTAAGAAAGTTTTCCCGTATCTCTTACGGATAAGGATTTCTGTCTTTTGGCCCAATTAAAAGAAACAATCTGTATAAGCGGCATGAAAGTTGAGCACTGACTTGAAACCCCGCAGTTCACATGGGTCTCCGCTCACCATCCATACAAATATGATTTGTATATGTAAGTTGCACTGGCAAAGGTGTAGGTAGAGTCATTGGTTCATTCATTCATTCAATTGGTTATTTTCTTTGCACTGGGATATAAAGATGATGGTATGTAAAGCGATGTATGTACTACCTATGACGTGTTTGTTTGTTTTAATTACCATGCGAGAATTATGTTCGTCAATATGCAAATCTTATTCTTTTTATGAGGTTATTTTAAAATCAGTTTCTTGTGATGTATTCGTCATCGTCTCAGTTTGAAAGCTTTTTAGAATAACTACACTATTTTTTTTATTTAATTATTCCTTTCATGTTTTGAGTATTTAATAAAAAACGCATTTTGATTATTCAAGAATGCCGTATATTTGAAACTATATGATGTAAATAGAAATAGATTTTAACGAAATTATTTAAATTCGAACAGACGGACAAAATATGTATTGCTTAAAGGTTCATGTTAACAAAAAGGTCAAATTTGGATAAATAAAAATAGGGAAAATTAGAAAGAGAGTCAGGAGTATCAAAATGGCAGTCAGAGTGAGAATTGGACATGACTTTCTGTGGCTTTTACTTTCACTACTATACTCTGATTGGCGCACTCAATCTTTTCACTTTGTCCTTCACTCTTTCTGTTACTCTCAATTTGATTTCTCTTTTACCACGTGCAAGAAAGGAGCCTCAAAAGGCGCACTTAATCTTTTCGCTCTGTCTCTTACTGTTACTTTAACTGTCGCTTTTATTGGACTCTTATTTCAACTTTCACTCTGATTTTTATTTTGGTTCTCACTAACTCCAGTTTCAATCCCTACTATTAGCTTTTAAATTGTAATGTAAACGAAGAACTAAGATAATAATGAATTACTGTTATCATAATTATCTTAGTTTGTTTCAAAGTACATTCTTTACGTTGAATCTGTAATAAGGTGTTAAAATAATTAATACCGTAGTTTTCAGTACTTGACTGTCTCTGTTTCATGGGAAATAAATGTAATTACCAATGTCTAACTTTGCTGTCTTAATTAATGTTTATTCTTCGCCATTTTTTTAAACTTTTTTTTTTATTTACAATTTTGAGCAAGATATTAAGCTCGTGGTTTGAAATAAGCTGAATTATCATAACGCTTTTCAAATATTTGTATGCGAAATTTCTATCGACAATAATGTGAAAAAAAGATTAAATAATTTATTACCTACCATTCTGATGATATCCTCATGTAAATTACATTGCACATAAAAATACACAAACTGTTTGGAAGGAAGAAGAAAGAATAAAGAAATCGATTAACCGTCGTCGCATAAAAGCAAATTAAAATGAAACTTCCAAATCTTGATGGAACTATACGAAAACTTGCTTTAACATATTTGAAAAAACAATTCATGAAACGAATTGTAACAACGTGATCCAGCTTTGAATTCAGATTTTGAAAACAAAAATCTAAAAACGAGTTCCAGGCGTCGCTTTCTGCAGAATATCCACTAAACCTGACCACTATTAATACACAAAAAAAATTTTTAGTTGCGTCATCAGCTTTGATTATGCACAGAATATGAGATCTGGATGGAACTCCATTGATGCCTCCATTGAATAGTCTACTTACTTATTCTGCAAATTTACACGGTGACATTCATGTCGTTACAATCTACGCATAGCAATTTAATCATGACGCATTCAAGATCACTGAGAACGCAGAACATTCTTTCGAATCATAGACATAAACTATGAATACGCTTTTACTATTTCGACGACGATGCTGAATTCGTATCATCCTTTGACCATGAACAGAAGACACAAGATTATAGAAAAATATCAAAAACAAAAAAAAAAAAACTTGCAAAATAAAAAAAAAACATGCAAAAAAAATGCAAAACAAACAAAAAACAACATGCAAAAAAATGCAAAACAAACAAAAAAAAAACATGCCAAAAAATGCAAAACAAACAAAAAAACATGCAAAAAATTGGGTCATGTATTAAAAAAGCAGCATGTAAAAAACAAAAAAAAAACGAACTAATATGTACACTATACATAGTTATTGTAATTGCTCTTTGTAAATTTTAACTATAATACATATTAAAATGTCAGTAGGTAGCTAAGAAAAACGCTAGAAAGCATATTGCAAATGTGGTTTTTTTTATCGTGTTAAAATAATCGAATGAGTCCTCTCACCCCGGACAGGGTGGAGGGATGGATGTGGTTCTTAAAGAAAACTTTACAAACCGATTCAAAGTGTAAATGCCTTTTGAATTGAGACGGTCAGATTTTTATATTTCCCTATATTTTTGAATGGAACCTACAAAACTTACATTATAAAAGAACTAACTTAAAAAGAAAAATAATTGCATATTGAAGCACTTGTTCTCGCGTGGCACTGAAAATAGTTTACATTTTGATTCATACATTTTTTGGTCTGCTTAATTTACTTCACTATAAATAATAAAAAGTATACTAAATAGTAATACTAAAAAGAATATCATGCAAGATTAATGTTCTATTTAGTTTAAACTTAAGGTGTATTTAATAATAATAAACAATTTATTTCAGGTAACAAAGACCCATAGATAAAAAACCTTAACCTAAAAATACTTACAAAAAAATAACTAAAACATTCGGTATCTGACATTGCCATTTACACACTCGCGTACTACAGCAGTCCCCGGCTCTTTATTTTTTACTTTACAGTTAAAAGTAACTGAGACATTTAGGATCTGCCATTCCCATTTACACTCTCGCGTACTACAGCAGTCCCCGGCTCTTTATTTTTACTTGAAACAGTTAAAAGTAACTGAGACATTTAAGGATCGGCCGTTTAAACCCCACACCTTCGTGAAACACAGCAGTCAAAGGCCCCTACTCAAATTAAAAAACTTTAATTTGTACTAAAAAATACTAAAACATTCGGGACCTGCCATTCCCTATATACACTTCGCGGTAGACAGCCAGTCCCAGGCTCTTTGATTTTTACTTACATTAAAAGTAACGGGGACATTTAGGATCTGCCGTTTAAAACACTACAAGCCTTCGTGCAACACAGCAGTCCTGGCCTTAACTATTATGTTATTTTTTACTAAAAAATACTAAAACTTAGGTACCACTGCCATTCCCATTTACACTCGCGTTCTACAGCAGTCCCCGGCTCTTTATTTTTTACTCGATAGTTAAAAGTAACTGAGGACATTAGGATCTGCCATTCCCATTTACCGCTCGCGTACTACAGCAGTCCCCGGCTCTTTATTTTTACTCGATAGTGTAAAAGTAACTGAGACATTTAGGATCTGCCATTCCCATTTACAACTCTCGCGTATTACAGCAGTCCCCGGCTCTTTATTTTTTAATTTCAGTTAAAGTAACTGAGACTTTAGGATCTGCCATTTAAAACCCTACACCTTCGTGCAACACAGCAGTCCAGGCCTTACTATATTTTATTTTTTACTAAAAAATAACTAAAACATCGGTACCTGCCATTCCCATTTACACCTTTCGCGTACTACAGCAGTCCCCGGCTCTTTATTTTTTACTCGATAGTTAAAAGTAACTGAGACATTTAGGATCTGCCCATTCCCATTACACTCTCGTGTACTAAAGCAGTCCCGGCTCTTTATTTTTTACTCGATAGTTAAAAGTAACTGAGACATTTAGGATCTGCCATTCCCATTACACTCTCGCGTCTACAGCAGTCCCCGCTCTTATTTTTACTTTACAGTTAAAAGTAACTGAGACATTTAGGATCTGCCATTTAAACCCTACACCTTCGTGCAACACAGCAGTCCAGGCCTTACTATTATTTTATTTTTTACTAAAAAATAACTAAAACATTCGGTACCCTGCCATTCCCATTTACACTTTCGCGTACTACAGCAGTCCCCGGCTCTTTATTTTTTACTCGATAGTTAAAAGTAACTGAGACATTTAGGATCTGCCATTCCCATTTACACTCTCGCGTACTAAAGCAGTCCCCGGCTCTTTATTTTTTACTCGATAGTTAAAAGTAACTGAGACATTTAGGATCTGCCATTCCCATTTACACTCTCGCGTACTACAGCAGTCCCCGGCTCTTTATTTTTACTTTTCAGTTAAAAGTAACTGAGACATTTAGGATCTGCCGTTTAAAAACCCTACACCTTCGTGCAACACAGCAGTCCAGGCCTTACTATTAATTTTATTTTTTACTAAAAAATAACTAAACATTCGATACCTGCCATCCCATTTACACTCGCGTTCTACAGCAGTCCCCCGGCTCTTATTTTTTACTCGATAGTTAAAAGTAACTAGACATTTAGGATCTGGCCCCATTCCCATTTACCCTCTCGCGTACAACAAAGCAGTCCCGGCTCTTTATTTTTTATCGATAGTTTTAAAGTTAACTGATACATTAGGGATCTGCCATTCCCATTTACCACTCTCGCGTACTAAAGCAGTCCCCGCTCTTTATTTTTTACTCGATAATTACAAGCAACTGAGCCACTTGGATCTGCAATTCCCATTACACTCTCGCTTTACTACAGCAGTCCCCGGCCTCTTTATTTTTTACTCGATAGTTAAAAGTAACTGAGACATTAGGATCTGCCCTTCCCATTTACACTCTCGAGTACTACAGCGTCCCCGGCTCTTTATTTTTACTCGATGGTTAACAGTAACAGAGACTTTAGGATCTGCATTCCCATTTACACTCTCGCGTACTTACAGCAGTCCCCGGCTCTTTATTTTTACTTTACAGTTAAATGTAAACTGAGGACATTTAGGATCTGCCGTTTTAAACCCCCCACACCTTTGGCAACGCCGCGTTCACGCCTTATTATTAATTTAATTTTTTTAGTAAAAAATAACTAAAACAATTAGGATCTGCCCATTTCCCATTTCACTCTCGCGTACTACAGCAGTCCCCGCTCTTTATTTTTTACTCGATAATCAAAAGTAACTGAGACATTTAGGATCTGCAATTCCCATTTACACTCTCGCGTACTACAGCAGTCCCCGGCTCTTTATTTTTTAATTTACAGTTAAAAGTAACTGAGACATTAGGATCTGCCGTTTAAACCTCCCACCCTTCGTGCAACATAGCAGTCCAGGCCTTACTTTATTTTATTTTTTTACTAAAAATATAACTAAAACGTTCGGTACCTGCCATTCCCACTTACATTTCGCGTACTACAGCAGTCCCAGGCCCTTTATTTTTTACTTTACAGTTAAAAGTAAACTGAGGACATTTAGGATCTGGCGTTTAAACCCCCACCACCTTTCGTGCAACACAGGCAGTTCCACCGCCTTATTATTAATTTTATTTTTTAGTAAAAAATAACCAAAACCTCGGTACCTGCCATTTCCCCATTACACTTCGCGATACTACCGCCAGTCCCGGCTCCTTTATTTTTACTCGACAGTTAAAAGTAACTGCGAGATGGTTAAAAGTAACTGAGACCATTAGATAGCACATTACACATTTACACTCTCGCGTATACCAAGCCGTCCCCGGCTCTTTATTTTTTACTTTTTCAGTTAAATATTCACTGAACATTAGGATCTGCCCTTAAACCTACACCCTCGTGCAACACTGCAGTCCAGGCCTTTACTCTTCTTTTATTTTTTACTAATAAAATAACTAAAACCTTCCCGGTACCTGCCATTCCCATTTACACTCTCGGTACTACAGCCAGTCCCCGGCTCTATTTTTTAAGCGATGTTTAAAAGTAACTGAGCATTTTAGGATCTGCGTCTGTAAACCCACACTTCGCGCAACACAAGCGATCCACGGACTTATTATTTATTCATTTTTTAGTTAAAAACTAACTTAAACATTCGGTTACCTGCCGTTCCCATTACACTCTCGCGTTACTCCGCCGTCCCCGGCTCTTATTTTTATATTACAGTTAAAAGTAACTGGACATTTAGGATCGCGTTTAAACCCCCCCCTTCGTTGCCAAAACACAGCAGTCCAGGCCTCCTCTTATTTTATTTTTTACTAAAAAATAAACTAAACACATTCGTTGTACCTGCCATTCCCATTTACACTTTCGCGTTACTCAGCAGTCCCGGCTCTTATATTTTTACTTTACAGTTAAAAGTCAACTGACATTTAGTATCTGCGTTAAACCCACACCTTCGCGCAACGCACGGTCCACGGCTTATATTATTTCATTTTTATTTTAAAAAATAACTAAAAATCGGTACCCTGCCGTTCCCATTTACACTCTCGCGTACTACAGCAGTCCCCGGCTCTTTATTTTACTAACAGTTAAAAGTAACTGAGACATTTAGGATCTGCTCGTTTAAACCCCACACCTTCGTGCAACACAGCAGTCAGGCCTTACTATTATTTATTTTACTAAAAAATAACTAAATACATTCGATAACTGCCATTCCCATGTACACTCGCGTTTACAGCAGATCCCCGGCTCTTTATTTTTACTCGATCGTAAGTAACTGAGCCATTTAGGATCTGCCATTCCCATTTACACTCTTCGCGCTTACTAAAGCAGTCCCCGGACTCTTTATTTTTTACTCGTAGTTAAAAGTAACTGAGACCCATTTACGGATCTGCCATTCCATTTACACTCTCGCGTACTAAAGCAGTCCCCGGCTCTTTATTTTTTACTCGGATAATTAAAGCAACTGCAGACATTATTTAGGACTGCAATTCCCCATTTACACTCCGGCGTACTCCGCAGTTCCCCGGCTCTTTATTTTTACCGATAGTTTAAAGAACTGAGACATTTAGGGATCTGCCATTTCCATTTACACTCTCGAGTACTACGCGTCCCGGCTCTTTATTTTTACTCGATGGTTAAAAGTACTGAGACATTTAGATCTGCCATTCCCATTTACACTCTCGCGACTACAGCAGTCCCCGGCTCTTCCCCGGCTCTTCTTTTTACTTTACAGTTAAAAGTAACTGGACATAGGGATCTGCCGTTTAAACCCCACACCTTCGTGCCCCACGCAGCAGTTCACGCCTTCTTATTAATTTTACTTTTTTAGTAAAAAAATAACTAAAAACCAATTGGATTTCTCCATTCCAATTTTACACTCTCGCGTACGTAAGCAGGTCCCCGGCCTCTTTATTTTTTACTCGATTAAAGTAAAAAGGTAACTGCGACCTTTAGGATCTGCAATTCCCATTTACACTTCGGGCGTTACTACAGCAGTCCCGGGTCTTTATTTTTTAATTTACAGTTAAAAGTAACTGAGGACATTTAGGATCTGCCGTTTAAACCTCACACCTTCGTCAACATGCAGTCCAACGCCTTATTATTCGTTTAATTTTTTAGTAAAAAATTAACCTAAAACGTTCGGTACCTGCCATTCCACTTACACTTTCGCGTACTACAGCAGTTCCCAGGCCCTTTCCTTTATTTTACTTTACAGTTTTAAAATAACTGAGACATTAGGATCTGGCGTTTTAAACCCCACACCTTCGTTCCTTGCCCCAACAGCAGTCCAACGCCTTATTATTATTTTATTTTTTAGTAAAAAAATAACAAAAACATCGGTGCCTCGCCTTCCCATTTACACTCTCGCGTACTACCGCAGTCCCCGGCTCTTTATTTACTCGGACAGTTTAAAAGTAACTGAGACCATTTAGGATCTCCATTCCCATTTACACTCTCGAGAGACTACAGCAGTCCCCGGTCTTTATTTTACTTCCTGGTTTAAAAGTAACTGAGGACATTTTAGGATCGCATTTTTTCCCATTTACCCTCTCGCGTACTACAGCTGTCCCCGGCTCTTTATTTTACTTTTTACAGTTAAAAAGTTAACTGAGACATTTAGGATCTGCCTTAAAACCCCACACCTTCGTGCACACACAGCCGTCCCGGCCTTACTATTATTTATTTTTTTACTAAAAATAACTAAACACATCGGTACCTGCCATTCCCATTTAAACTTTCGCGTACTACAGCAGTCCCCGCTCTTTTTTTTCCTCGATAGTTTAAAAGTAACTGATGGACTTAGGATCTGCCATTCCCATTTACACTCTCGAGTTACTACCACACCTTTCGCGCAACACCACAGCGGTCCACGGGCTTATATATTTCATTTAGTCACAATAACCCAAACACATCGGTACCTGCCGCTTCCCATTTACACTCTCGCGTACTACAGGCAGTACCCGGCTCTTATTTTTACTCGGACAGTTAAACGTAATGAGGACATTTAGGATGTGCCGTTTTTTAAACCCCACACCTTCGCGCAAACACAAACAGTCCAGGCCCTTACTATTATTTTATTTTTTACTAAAAATAACTACTAAAACATTCGGTACCTGCCATCCCATTTACACTCGCGTTCTACAGCAGTCCCCCGGCTCTTTTATTTTTACTCGATAGTTAAAAGTAATGAGACATTTAGATCTGCCATTCCCATTACCACTCTCGCGTACTACAGCAGTCCCCGGCTCTTATTTTTTTACTCGATAGTTAAAAGTAACTGAGACATTTTAGGATGTGCCCGTTCAAACCCCACACCTTCGCGCAAACACAGCAGTCACGGCTTATCCTTATTTATTTTCTACTAAAGCCGTCCCCGGCTCTTTCGTCTTAACCGATCCACCCACAAGCTACATAGCATCTACAACTTGACCTCGACTCACATCCTGATTTCGCGGCCATAGACAACGTAAGGACATCCCAGCACTCAACCAACACCGACCACCACTTATTTGACCCCTCATCCCGGTACGGACAACTCACCCTCAACGATGAATTCGCAATCACTCGGTTCTATTGACGTCATCAGCAACCAGAGCATGTTCTCGGCAGTTAAACCGCCTCCCGATCAGAATCCAAACCCCTCGCTACTTACAGATCATTCGGTTGACCGGGCAACCAACCGTTCCCGATCAACAGTCGGTCCAGATTTTTCTACCTGACCAGTAAATGGTTCAATAACGATCTCTCATTGGGTACGTATTCATCTTAACTACCTTACGTTCCTTTATTTATTTATAATTGACGAATAGTTTTGGTGGAGGTGTTTGTTTGCCCATGATTATCAATGACAATTTGTTTATAATCATCGATTTTATATTTATTTATTTTTCATATACACATAACTTTGCACGCACATAGTCCGTATTATGTCCATGCTAGCAATTAGTTTGTACAATGATGATTCTATGGGGTTATGAATGAAGTCAAGGGGAAGTACAGTGTGTGGTTTTTTTAAATGAAATTGCTAGCAATTAGTATGTTAAGTTTTTGATTAAAAGGGTTATGAATGAGTCAAGGGGAAGTATGTGTGTGTATATGTGAATTGCAATTAGTTGTTTAAGTTTGATTAAAAGGGTTATGGATGAAGTCAGGTGAAGTATGTGTGTGTATATGTGAAATTGCTAGCAAGCAGTATGTAAAATATTGATTAAACGGGTTATGACAGAAGTCAAGGGAAAGTATGTGTTTGTATGTGTGAAATTGCTAGCAATTAAGTATATAGGTAAAATGTTGATTGAAAGAGTTATGAATGAAGTCATGGGGAAGTCTGTGGGTGTATATGTGAAAAGAAGGAAAATAAGAAACGTAGTAGAAGTATGTTGTGAATCTTGTAATAGTTGTATAAAAAATATATTTGACAGTATTTGTATAATTTTTATCATATACATCTATATCACACTTGTCAATGACACTGACACACAGAGTATTTATTTTTAGGTATTAATTATTTTTTTATTTTGTATTTAATAATTATTTTCTTGTTTTTTAGTTTTTCGTTAATATATTACACTAATTTGTTTATCTTACCTACTAGTAATAATATATGTAAGTATACCTACCTTACTGCGTGATCGACCCTGAATGAAGATAAGATTGAAGAAGAGAGTGATGGTTTAAGGTGGAAGTATATTATTTGTTATTGAAATCTAGCACACCTACACTTACATTAATATTATTTAATCCAGTTTATTTATTAATATTAAGTATATATATAGGTATATATATATGTATATTTTAACGTTATTAGGCTACTTTGATTTTTAGAAAGTGTTAGCTAAGTATGTAGGTACATAGATGTAGTTTATGTGGATTAGGCCTATTTATTAATATCAAGTTAATATATTTTAATGTGATTAGGTTAATTTGATTTTAGGGAAGTGTAGTATACTGTATGTAGGTACATAGATGTAGTTTAGGTGGATTAGGCCTCTTGAGGGGATACCACGTAAAAAAAAAACGCGCCTCAAACCTACCTCTCTAGGTGGTGTGGAAAAAGGTTTGTAGTTAATTATTTGTAGTTTTGGATATACATACTTAATACAGATGAAGTTTAGTAGTCAAAGTAGTTTAGGTGGATAGAGCCTCTAATATTTTTAGTTTTTGATATACATACTTAATGTATATGTAATTTAGATATAACTTAGTGTTATGTAAATCGAATAGTTTAGGTGGATTAGGTTTCTAATGATGATATCTTGAAAAAAAGCGCACCAGGAACCATATCTTCTGGTAGAGCGGAAATTACTTTGTTGTGAGTGAATCGAACCAAGAAATAAAAAATCAATGCGATCTTGGTAATATTGCACACTCCCATACACATTCTACCCTGGGATAGAGTAGTTTTGATATCATAAAAGTAGGAACTTATTTCATTATTTACTTAGTACTTACAAGGAATATTATTTTATAGTTTATTCGTACCGGCTTTTAAGTAAATCAACTGTAGGAACAAAAAAAAAAAAACTTTCAGTTGATTTACTTACAAGTCCATACATAAATCCGTACTTATGGGTTTTCAATTTACAAAATCTTTTAAGGACTATGGTAGTATGGATTTCAACATTTTATAAAGGTAAGGAATACTTATCCAAAACACGACCCCGCGAGCTGCTTGCAGCTCGCGCAACGCGCAAATACTAGTCTATATATATAAAAATGAAACCCGTTTTCGGTTGTCACGACATAACATGAAAACGGCTTGACCGATTCGGATAATTATTTTTTTTGTTTGTGTTTGTAACCATCGGGACCGGGTTTTAGACCGGGTCCTCCACCCGTGCAAAGCCGGGACGGGTCGCTAGTATCTTATAAAAATGGATCACAAAATGTGTTGCTAAACTCATAACTCGAAAACGCCTGGAACGATTCGGATAATTATTTTTTTGTTGTGTCTGTAACCATTGGGACCGGGTTTTAGAGGACGAAAATCAGCGTGTTCACCCGCGCGAAGCCGGGCCAGGCCGCTAGTTGATTATAAAAATGTTAAATATTTTCTAAATCTAAAAAATAGTGAAGTGGGAAGCGGTCGCCTTCTTCTGCGAAGCAATAATGCTCGTGAAGGAGGAGGCGGGCCGCGAGAGGGAGAGAACAGCGTCCTCCCTCCGCCCCAACCGCAGTGGTAGACGCCCACGGCGTCGAACGTCGGCAGACGACCTCCGGCCACCGTAGGCGCGGGCATGCGGACAGCGAGTAAAGGGCAACTCGCTGTCCGACCATGGAACATGCCCGGGTCTACAGCGCGTCGTGTTCCACGCGCGCCTCAAAAAGCGTCGGCAAAATGACGGGGCCCCCTCTCAGAGGGCCAAAGCCTGCCGGGGTAGAGGGACTTATTTCCATCACCGTGACCCCGGAACTTAAAAGGATATCGAAGAACAACGTGGATTTTAATCAGTACAACTGACAGTGCCTCCGTGCCCTGCCCGGGGTGGGAAGCCTCATTTGATGATTTTACCACGATAAAAAAAGTCTAAAAAAATATGTTTCTTTTTATTATTTACAATGCTGCAGGCAATATATCAGATATTCTGCCAGTTATTACAACATTAACCAAATAGGCCAGCAGAATATAACAATTCTATAAAGCAAGGCGTGTGCCGTCCTAGTTCCTACACAGAAATTGTTATTATGCTCCTGTCTTGTTTGGTTATGGTTTTCCGCGAAACTAATAACGTATTTATGACCTCTTATTTAAGGTCTATTTAGATGTTCATAAATTATTTTAATCGACTCTGGGTTTTTTTTTGGGCATTCTTCTTTATAAAGCATGCCGTTCTAATGGTAAGATTGTTTCAAGTCATGAACTTTTAAAAGACATTTTGTCAAACAATAAAAATTGTAATTGAATCGAACTAGATTTTTCGTCATAGTTACAAACGAAACACAACAAAGGGGTCAATAAATATAATACACTATTACATCGATTTACCTTTTTTGTATTTTCCATAACATTTAATGCTCAGTTGTCGATTTTTAAGTGGTCCTTCGATTCTGATGAGGATCCGGATCGAAGGACCGAACAAAAAATCAAACTTCTCGTACAAGCTGAAGGCTTCACTGTAGGAAAAATAAAACATTTTACTTAAAGTAAATGCAACCTTAAAATAAATAAATACAAAATTAACACAACGCAGCCCTACTCAAAGAGAACGTTATTCCAATTGAACAGTTCATTGAAACGTGAAGCCTACTCCACGCACGCTTCTAAACACGTGCTTAATATGAGTGGCCTTTACGTAATTTTTATATAATGTCATTATAGAATTACTACGCCCCCTCCTTTCCCCCCTACCAAGCTGCAACAGTACACACAACTATCTCTTTTACACCTGTTCTTGTTTACACGTGTCGAGACTTCGACAGCTGGTAGACGCTGTTCGACAGTTTTGTCCACACGTGCTACTGTACTGTCCATTAGTAGTATTGAGAAGCCTTTTTACTTGTAACGGTGAGGCCATTGTGGCCTGACTTATTTGAGAATATGAATAACAAAAAATTAAGAGGTCAGTCTTTTTCAAATCCAGACTTTTGGGTTCGCGGGACTGTCTCATCAGCTAACCTTGGCCATGGAACGTAAAGGGCTATTGAAGGATCTCTGTGGATTTTAATCAGAATGAGTCTGACAGTCCCGCCATGGGCGTGAGGGCTCATTTGATGGTTTTACCAGGATATTAAAAATATATTATCGGGGCCGAATCAAGTTCGCTGTCAATGACATTATTGTGGAGATATTCCATTTAAGCAACTTTATCCAGAGCACCTTTTTTAAGGGCAACTTTTTATTCCGATTAAAATTTTGACGAGTTGCTCAATCGGGAACGAAAATATAATTCAAATCTATTCCCATTAGAGCAATTACGGCAGCTTATGGTATGACCACAAAGCTCTAGTCGTCTTTTCGAGGTATTAGCTTACTGATATGATATTTTTTTTATTGAAATGGAAGAACATTATTACCACGTTTGTGCGAATGACTTTTCTATAATACTTGCTGAAGAGTCTAAGCACAAAACTTGGTTAACCGTTATACGAAAATCAATGGTATGATGACCTTGAAATTCAAAATGATTGGCATTCCGTTAAAACAATTACAAAAGTTAACTTAACATTTCAAAGCATTTAGTTATCACTTGCTTATGCTTCCACAACCAGGCGGTTAGCAAACAATTGCCATGAACTTTCTGTATCGTGCCGTATGTTAAGTGAATCAATATTGTAGGGGCGTCACACGATGTTAAGGCACTTAGAAACAAACAATTTAAATTATTTAACTAGCACCCCGTCCGCGACTTCATCCACGAGTATTTCGTATTTTCCGCAAATGATTTTGAATTACTCCTTTAGGCATTAGTATCGTCAAAAATCTTGTAACATGTGTTTACTTTTTTTTTCTTTTATAATTCATTTTCCAAACAAAGTAGGTACAACCAATTTTTTTTTAAATTAAGTATCATAAAACCCGAGACACAATGACTCATTTACAACCAAATCGCCACATCCGTATGAAAAAAATGTGATATTTCAAGATAGTAGTTACCTACAGTAAAAATGGTCGATGACCTCAAAAAAAAATTGGTTTTACCATATTTTAATAAGGTCAGACTACTAAACACGTGAGATCCAACGTGTTCGTTGTGGTTGGTCAGTGCTTCGTGCTATAGAGATAGCGCTCTACGAATCCGAAATTAGCCGATTGTCTCTTTCTTATCACCGATGGACCCCGATTCTAAGCTCAATATAGCCAAACGAGCCACGGACAGGGCTATGCTCAGAGTCTCACCGCATGATCGAAACAAGGGGATTCGTAGACGAACTAAAGCTCCCAACACAGCCTAATTAGCAAGTTGCAGTAACAGCAGATAGGTCACATAGCAGCACGTAAATCTGATGGCCAATGAGGCTGCAAGGTTCTCTAATGGACATTACGCGGTGACAAAAACAGCGTGGGGAAGACCCACGCTGTTTTTGTCACCGCGTGATCTCCACGTGACCCACAAGCTGAACTGACGCTCCGATAAGGATCACAGGATCACGCTGGATGCAAACCGCTACCAACCGATCCTATCGGAAGTCTATAGGGATTCCTATGATCAGCAGTAGACATCCTACGGCTATGATGATGAAAGACCGATGTGCATATATTATATTTGGTGTCGAAACCTATTCCAACATGAGTTGATTTTATCCAGGTGAGACAGGGGTAGCGAGTCAAATTTATCCTGTGCCATCTCCCCCGTCACATGATACCGATGCAAACACTACTAGGCTCGTTGATGCAATTATTCCCATCTAGCCCGTCGACGGGGCAGAGCAAGCGGGCCGGATGAAACCACCAAGTGCCAGCCCTAACGAGGAGGCCATTAGAATTGACTTGTTCATTGTAACGTTAAACTCGGCGTGTCCACGTTGGATCACACGTGCTTATAGTACGACCTTTACGTAAGAACCTTGTAAGATTTCTTTGTTTATGTATGGGTTAATCGAAAAGCCTACATGGTTAAATGTCATGGTTTTTTTTTTCAGATTTTTTTAAGAATATTGTTTGGTCTAGACGTGATAGTCGGCCGTCTGAATGACCATCTGACTTGGCTGTATGTGACTAAAATCTCAAGCTCAAAGTTAGGTGCCATCTGACTTTTACTATGCTGCGGGTTACTGAAATTGACAGTTGGAGGAGACTAAACGCCGCGTAAAGTGTGTTTTGCGCTGTGTTGTTCTACTAAAGTGAACAAGTCGCATGCGATTTTACCACCGGTGAAAATTGAGTAGCGATTCAATTTATGCAAGCGATGCGACTGTTTACCCACATTAGTCCTCATAAGCATTTACATCTTTTCAACCGTAACCAATAATGCACAAAACCCTCTCAACAAAAGCTGATCGAATTCTTTCGTTTATTATAATCTCTATTGTGTATTAAAGACATATTCGGAGAAACATGTGATAAAGAAAAATTGGTAGTAGATCCATTATCCTTTACATTTTTTTCCGGCCATGTTTCATAAACGCCTCTAAGTTGTCACGCTAGTTTATTATAGGCTTGATGGCTGCCGTCTTCTGGCGTTCAATGTGTAACGGCTATGACCCATTACTATGTAAAACCAAACCTCTTTTTATCATCCACTTATCTTTTTAGTGCCTTAATAATGTTGGGCCGGTTAGCAATGTCCTAAATTAATTCTTAGTTTGACGTCATGGCCATAAAGTTATCTCGTTTTATGCATTTTGCAAACCGCCTTCTAACCGCGAAAAAACAGGTTGCTCTGACGTTCATTCGTGATATGATATCTCGTTTCCACTTGAACTGAATTCTATATCGTTGATGACATTCAAGATTTTTAGACAATGACAAGGACTTGTCCTGAAAATTCGGTGTTTTTGATCACTGGTCATATCTTTCCTACTATCGGTTTCTTATAGCATAATCAGCTTAAAAAAAATCCACAGCTGGGAAATAGGCCTCCTGATATGTGAATGGGCTGTAACTGTAATTAAGTATATCCACCACGCAGACCCGTGCGGGTTGGCTGATGTTTCACTTTTTTAAGGCAGCCTAGCTATTGCCCAAATGTTTTAGGCTTTAGTGTCTACATGGAACAACTTCTTCGACCTTCATCATCTAGTACCTATTGACTATGTTGCAAAGATAAAAACCGAATGTTGCGATAGTCGACTGCACAATTACCTTTCATACAAAATTGACAAATCACAATTTGTCTGTAATTTTAGACTCGGGTACCAGGCGCGGATAGACTACAGGAGATAACTGCCCTAAAAGCTTTAACCATATTTAATATTTTTCCTTGTCATAAAACCAGAATAAATCTTAGCTGTAAACTCAATACAGAATGCCTTAGCAGTCATTGCACCTCCACCCACATCCACGCCGTTCTTGACCATACAAAGTGCGCAATGGCAGTCGGAGAATGACTCATTTGTGTTGCCTTCTACAATCCGCTGGTTTTGCCTTTTCGCACGCGACTTTTGAATTTTAAGCCTGCTCTTCAACACGTGTTTTAGTTCGTCTGCCTAATGCTGATGTCGATATTACGTCATTGTATTTATTTTATTATTTTATCTGTTTCAACAAGTTTGCACGACTCATCAGGCTTCTGTTATACTATTATATTTGGAGTCAGTACATGTCTTCTGCTTCCTAGCCCTTTTCGTAGTCATTGTTGTTAACATCAAGGAATTTAGGTATGTCATTCGTTTATTTGAAAACTTACTTCTTTTTGTTTGTATCGCGATTAGGTACCTGCTCAAAGTTGTCAGGATCGATCTGGAAAATTCTTCTGTTGTTTGAAAAGTTTCATATCAGAAGTTGATGGCACTAAAAAGCAAAAACACAGTACCTACCGACTTCTGAAAGAAACTTATTTAATACTTTCTTTTGTTTTTTAAAAGTCTTTCGTTCTTTTGTAAGCCAATCACAAATGCTACGTTGAAACAGATCCTATTAACTGTCAAAATGGTTCCCAAATCAACAAAAAAGGCTCTAAAGCTCCAATTGCAACATCAGGTGTGATATCAAACGCGGCATCACCTGTAGGCGGCCCCCCGCAATATAAGACGTGTATGACTACATACGGCGCAGGCGCCGAGCCTCTGACTCAATTGATCTTATTTCCTTTAACGAATGAGGTGGGTCTTGCCAGGCCCCTGATTGTTTACGAACTGCAGATGACATTCAATTATAAACCTTATTGTTAGTGTCACAAAGTGCAAACAAAAGTCGGCGTTGCTACGCTCGAGGTCGTCCAAAGAAACCGTTTGAAATCTTCGCCTTTGTTGTGCAAGTTTGCATTTTATGGTACTAATAAAAAAGCTAATTTTCAAATGTTGAGAAGCTTTAAGAAACCTAATGGAACCTCAACAGGTTCAAACTTGTCTAGCTATCGAAACAGTATGAATCATAGATACAGTCATCTACAACTCAATTAACACGCCACTTAAGATAGTCATATCATACACAATGAGGATTAAATGATAATGTTCGTTATCTAAAGGATCTGTTCCAATTTAGACTCAGAAGTACATAACAGTAGGAACCTTTTTTTTTTACGTGGTAAAATCATCAGATGAGGCCTCCCACCCCGGGCAGGGTGGGAGGGACTGTCAGACTTGTACTGACTAAAATCCACGGTGTCCTTCAATAGCCCTTTATGTTCCGGGGTCACGGTGATGGTTATAAGTCCCGCGACCCCGGCAACAGTAGGAACCTTGAATAGTGATTATAATTTTCTCTTTTATATGGGATCGACGCAGCATCTTTCCTTTTTTTTTATCTGTGAGACACCATCTGAAGATGATGTGGTCCGACAAATTTCGGACGAGACAATTTCTTTAGCTCCACTGTAGTTGTCGTTCTTGTGTTCGCGTATAGCTTATGTATCCAATGTTCTTTCTGAAGATCCGGGCAATTTGCGGGCACGTGAGCACACCATCGATATAATAATTATAATTGATCGCCGCAGGTTGTTTGGTTTGTTTTTACGCTTTGCATCGAGCTCAGCGTCTTCAGCAGTTACTCGTAGACATCATCTACACGCGATGCAGTTTAGTTCGGTTGTTAACCAGCTTGCGATAAGTATGGTTGTCATTGTAGGTGACAAGTTTACTTCTGATAGTCATACACCGTCAGGTTTACTGCAAGCTATTTCTAGCGCGCTGATGGTTTATTGGATCATATATGGAGAGCAGTGGTGGCCCAGTGGTATCGGTCCCGACTTACGAGTAGTAGGTCGTGGGTTCGAACCCCGCCAGGCGTATTACTTTGTGTAATTTATTTCATCACCACTGCTCTCAAAACGGTGAAGGAAAACATCGTGAGGAAACCGGCATGTCCTAGAACCATCAAATTCGAAGACATGTGACATCTACCAATCCGCACTGGGCCCGCGTGGTGGATTATGGCCCACTCCCTCTCTCAGAGAGGAGGCCTGTGTCCCAGCAGTGGGAACATTATAGGCTGATGATGATGATGATATGGATGGCATACATCATATCCATCGTTCACAGAATTCGGTCATTTTACCTAAATGGTGAAGAAAGTTTTTTCGATTTGATTGCTTTTAAAGCTTTTGAAATGACACTCTTGGAACACCAAAGCAGTGGAAAGGTTGAAGAGAACACTCGTGTCATCTTATTTCTGGGCCACTAATTCTAAAGCAATCTTCATTAAACCTTTACTACATATCAATTCATTGACCCAATAATACTTAAAATTTCTCCTCGTTCAAAAAGGAAGGACTGAAAGGAGGGATTTACCCAAAAGTTAGAAAAAGATGGTGGATATCCCAGCCATACATACGAAGCATTTTGGAAATACTTTCATTGTGCTCACAGCTAAAGAGTAAAATTCCCTGCTGAAGTCTTGGTTTCATGATAGCTGAACCTCAAGGTATTGAAATCAAGAGTGAAAAGGTTACTTCTAGGCAAGCGTGCTTACCTACTCGACCACATCATTGCTTACCATTAGGCGAGATAGTAGCCAAACGCGAGCATATAGTAAAATAAAAAAAAAACTTCATTTTCATTTCTCCGCATTTAAACTGCTTACTAATGGCCTTAAATCGGGACTACCACAAAAAAAGTTCCAAAAAAGTCTCCATCATCAAGATTTAGACGGTCATTGTCACAATTAATTCCATCTTCAAACACCGTCCCAATAAAGACGTGAACACATGGCGTGCGGTCACGCACGTGG
This sequence comes from Agrotis ipsilon, assembly GCA_028554685.1. Lineage (NCBI taxonomy): Eukaryota > Metazoa > Arthropoda > Insecta > Lepidoptera > Noctuidae > Agrotis > Agrotis ipsilon. The sequence goes on along the minus strand of JAPNUC010000051.1, from coordinate 28,711 downwards.
TCACAGGCGCCGGGCGTCGCGTCGGCGCCGGCGCATGGCCAGCGACGTCGTCTCGTATGACACCCGCCTTACTGGAGTCTGCCGGCTGACTGATTTGAAATAAATCCAGTCTAATGGACGTTCAGAGTTTTTCCCCTGTGAATCACAGCTTCTTGTTTCCATTCCTGTCGAATCTTTTGCAATTCATCTGTATTTCGGTCTTACACGTTTGATTCTTCTTCGTAGATAGACCGTCGATATTGATGACGCAGCATGACGCAGGTCCTCACCGGACACGGAAGTTTCGGGAGGTACCTGTGTCTGATGCGCAAGGAGGAAACGCCTGGATGTTGCCACTGCGAAGATCGCCCGGAGGACACAGTAGAGCATACGGTGCAAGAGCTTGGGCAGGGCACCGACGTGTCCTCACGGCGGCGATAGGCGGAGACCTCTCGCGCCCGGCATTGGTTTCGGCCATGCTGCGGGGCGAGACGGAGTGGGAAGCGGTAGCCACCTTCTGCGAGGCAGTAATTCTCGCGAAGGAGATGGCGGGCCGCGAGAGAGATAGGACAGCGTCCTCCCTCCGCCCCAACCGCAGTGGTGTACGGCCACGGCGTCGGACGTCGCAAGATCGAGACGATCTCCGGACAGCGAGTAAAGGGCAACTCGCTGTCCGACCATGGACCATGCCCGGGTCGACGGCGCGTCGTGTTCCACGCGCGCCTCAAAGAGCTGTCAGCAAATGATGGGGCCCCCTCACAGAGGGCCAAAGCCTGCCGGGGTCGCGGGATTTATTTCCTTACCGTGACCCCGGAACATAAAGGGCTAATGAAGAACACCGTGGATTTTAGTCAGTACACAGAATATGCAGTACGAGTAACTACGAGAAGGACGTTCAGGAAAACTCAGTGATATTCGCTTTAATTCCGGAATCCTTACTGAGTTATCCGCTGCTAAATCTGCCAAGACGAGCCAAGCGAAGCGCAAGAGCACTACCTACCTTTTCTCGAAGTGTTTCGTCGTTTTTTTGAACCCTCATAGAGTTGGTTTCCGATGTACCAGATAGTTCATATTCACAGAATATGATGCCAATAATAGACTTATTAAGCATACAAAATCTCAATGGAATAGCTTTAATAGTTTAGATTTTATTGACATCTAAAATACACGGATTTCGTCACTGATTCACTGATATATTGACACACTGACACACTGATGATCATCAAAATGATTAACTAGTTCCTGCAGTGCTAGAGAGCTGAAATTCGGTATGTAGTCTAAGTTTAGTATACAACCAACAAGAAAATTCACAAACTTATAACTTTCGCCCCCCATCGCCTAAAATCGGGGGTGGATGTTTGTATGAGACCTTAAGATGTTAGGATACTTCCTGCAGTGCTAGAGATCTGAAATTCGGTATTTAGTCTAAGTTTAGTATACAATCAACAAACAAATTCATTAACCTATAATTTTCACCCCCATCCCCTAAAATTGGGGGTGGAAGTTTGTATGAGACCTTAAACCTTATTCGGGTGGAATCAAAAAGTCAAAAAGCTGTTTCGTTACTTAGGTACTTTAGAAATTAAACATTAGCATTACCTCCACAACGGTAGCGAAACGGTGAAGCCATACATTTTACTGATTTGTAGAATTTGTGAAGTTAGGGTTGCTAGAGTTAGGCCGTGTAGATTCAGAAGCTTGGTTGTACATGAGATCTGATATCTTTTTCGTAGGACAAACCTTACAACAGTTTGCATGAAATGTTTTTGGTGGGATACAGGTCTTCTGTCGTGTTTTACAGTATATCTAAATAAAAACAAACAGTGACCTACCCACGACGTTCAACAGGATCTGAATATGACACCTAACCTAAATGTAATACTTAACATAACTAGACACAAGTCTAGAATTCTAGGTCTAGATGCTAATGATCTCATAATCAATGCTAAACAATGTAACAAGGCAAATAAGACCAGTGTTCTAGATCCTTATTAAGCTAGTTTAACAAGCAAGTGCTAAATAAACATTACAGATCTAGATCTTAAATAGGAGATTGCGGGATAATGTGGACAAAACTAATAAGCAATGAGCCATATAAGGCGGGACTTGTTGCATAACACAATACCAATGCAATTAATTCACTTTATGAGTTCATAAAGTCACAATCAATAATTGGTCTACACTAATAATCATAAAGATGAAAGATTTTTTGTTTGTTTTCTATTTAATAGGCTTCGAAACTACTGGACCGATTTCAAGATATCTTTCATAGGCAATAAAAGGCGGCGGGCAAACCCGCTTGCAAAAGCTAGTAGGTATATTATAAAAACTAAATATTGGACGGATTTATGGATGTGTGCTACTCAATCGTGTCGCAACGGATCTTGACATTTGGCTCAGACTTAGGCTCTAGTGTTACTTTCCCCTGGGACAAGATTCGTGTTTCACGCAAGAGAAGCCGCTGACTACAGCTAGTTCCACATTATTTGCTATGACTTTAATAAATGTTCTTAAACATTAACGCCTGTGTCGTGTAAACAAAATATCGAAAAATTTGAACTTGCAGGACACGATTGCGGTGGATTAGTTGGTAAAGCGTCCGATACTGAATCGAAGATTCAAGTCCTGCCCGCAATCGAAATTCTCTTTCCCCAAGAAGATTTACTATGATGTTTACACGAACTATCGTACAAACATGACTAATCGTTATAGTATTTTTTCAACCAATTTATTTGTTCAGAAAAACCCTGGACAAAACTGAAAAAAAAATCATTGACAAGAAGTCTCTTATCTAGCAAAAATGTGTACTGAAATTATTTTAAGTCTAGACAGACTTACAAATATAATAAAAAGAAACTCAAAAGGCTAGATGATACGTCAATCCTTACAAAATCTTATTGAAATCGTGCCCCTTATTACAATATGTATAAGGAAGTAACGTTTTAAGATGAAAACATATTTAAATTGACTGCCTGCTTTGAATACATAACATGTAAGGAGTTATTATTGACTGGCCTGTTGGTCTAGTGGTTAGTGACCCTGACTGCTATGCCGGGGGTCGTGGGTTCGATTCCCACCCAGGACAAATGTTTGTTTGATGAGCATGATCATTTGTTCTGTGTCTGGGTGTAATATACCTATCTATAATATGTATGTATTTAGAAATATATAAGTATGTTTATCAGTTGTCTAGTACCCATAACACAAGCTCTGCTTAGCTTGGGACTAGATGGCGTTGTGTGATAGTTGTGGAATATTTATTTATTTATTTATTACTTTATCTTTTTTAAATAGGAATTTTATGAGGAAGCGTTAGGTACTTACCTACATTTTTTTCTTCATCTCTATACTAGTGTAAGAGCAGGCTTTAGCATCAATTGGATATAAAATGTTAGCCACGCAGATTTTTGTTTCTCCTGACTATGTCTTCTTTATGCGAAAATATGGAGTCATACTTGCCCTACCAGAAAACCAGCGCTGTGACAGTTAAATGTCACAGCACATGCTGAGGTAGGAGCCTTTTGGCCTCGCACAGGACTAAATTGTCATATGTTTTTTTTTTTTACTTTTATTTTTCTTTTATTAATTTTTGTTTTTCTCTTGTCAGATTCATTAGATTCATGTAATTTTGTTTATTCTGTCCTGTGTGTCCCAAATAAATCTCTTTTCTTTCTTTCTTTCAAATATGGAATATCTAAGGAATCATCAACATCATCATCATTTCAACCTGTTGCCGTCTACTAACCGCATCAGGTTACGACCGGTTTTTTTCTTCTAGACACTTCCAGCTACTTTCTTCATCCTATTTATTTCCTGAATGATCTCTGAAATAAACTTTTTAATTTTTTTATTCATCATTTCAATAATTCGTTGTTTTTACATCCTATCTTCAAAACTTTTTAATCTATTATTATTGATTATAATTTTTAGTCTAGACCAGTCAGACAATCTTCAAGTATGGAAAGTTATAAAAATGTAGTATGTAACATAGATACCTATGTCTATCTACAATGACGAAAATATGTGTAAAGTTGACTAGTCACTCGTCTACACTTACAGTTTAAGAATGCTTGGCACTCGCATCCCGTTGCACCGGTATATTTCTGTGTCCAATTATTATCCAACAGATTTTTAATATTAAAATGTTTAGATTCCCTTACATTTTTTTATAAATATTAGATATTTCACTTCTTAGTTAGACTTCCGGGATATTCATCATTTATTAAGAACTCAATAGGTTCATTAATATTTTTTGTGGTGATTTTCTGTCGAAAATTAATGTAAGATGAATTGTTACGTCATTAATACCCGTTTTCACTAACACAAGTAACTTCTGAATCCTATTACGAAAACAGCTTAAACAATTATTTAGTTTTAAAACGGGATATTAACCATGTTTATTATTTGTTTTGAGTTTCCGATATTTCGGCACTGTAGCTTAAACAGCAGCGGCAGCTTAAACAATAACAAAACCCTGGTCAATTTGAAACTTTCATAATTGTTAGCATTTTATCCAGGTACTAGCTGATGTCAGCAGCTTAGCCCGCGTGTAAGGCCTTAATCCTGTAAATAAGTAAAATAAGAGGAGTGTTTGAATAACCAATCAGATGTCCACATCTTCTCTCCGTTTAGCTTCAGTTGACTTGAGTTGACATCTGATTGGTTATTCAAACACATCTCCTCTCCTCTCCGCTTTGGTGGATCACGGGCCTTACTCATGTGGATCTAAATTATGCTAATCTGGATTACCAAACGATAATCTATCTCGGTGCCAATTTCATCGAAATCCTTTCAGCCATTCTGACGTGAAAATGTGTAACAAAAATTTTAAATAATTTAATACTGTATGGTTCCTTACTTACATTATCGGACAAAATATCACTAATCATGCAACCACTGCGCTACTGCCATCTGTCCTCTATATAAGTGTGTCAGTAGCAATAACAACGGCTCACAATAGAAACGACAGTAAAGTTTAATTCACGGCTGTAATATTGCCACCATTTTCTATTATTACCCATCAGCAATTTTCGCGGTCAATCGCAGAGAGATCTGTGGAGATGATAATTAGAACCAATGATTGAATTGGAGCATTTGATACGATTATTTTAATCGATTATTGTGGCAATGTAATCTGTAGCATTGTCTTATATTGCTCTCAAACTGTGCCAAGATAATGATACTTACAACTGATTTCGGCAGAGTATAAGAAAAATATACCAACGATGGAGTCAGTTTGTAAAAGATTATGTAACTTGAATGGAAGTGACTTATGACTTAATTAGTAGTATAGAAGCATTACAACGAATCCATGTTGCACCGATTTCAAATGAATCTGGGTGGCTGCAGGGAATCAGAGATAATAGCCAAAATAAAGTAAACTTTTCACTGCTGAATTCTGAGTACATATTCGAATTTCCTTATAAACACTGTTGTGACTCAACAGCCCCCAAAGCTGTAGGCTAACAAATCCGATTTAGATGAAACCTTTAGATGAAACGTTCAATTTACCAGACAGAAAAGGAATTTCGCTTCTACACGAGCTATTATGCCTCCGAGTCTATATCAATCTGGGAGGTTGACTTTTTTAGTTTGTTCTGTTCGCCATGCTACTGCTGCGCTTATGGGTTTGATTCCTATGTTGGACAAAGTAGTATCATTGAATAAAAAGAGAGATATTTCCACTGTAGCCATAGGATAAGAAGACTTTTGTAAAAAAGCTGTGTAATAAGTTTTACTAACTAGCTATTTATATTTTCTATTCGTTTTTTAATTAGGTAATTTCTCCGCATCTAAAAAGTGAAAAGTGACTGAACTTAGGGATTATAATTACCTTTTCTATGACTTACCATGACCTACCTTAGAAAACCAGTGCAGATCTAAACCTCGGATGTTATAACTAAATGGCGCCATTCATTTCTCAAGCCAGGTTTCTTCAATTGTGAAGCGTGATGTGATGATTGTTGATGTCACCCGTGTTATGACGGACGGCAGATGATGTCATAATGAATTGGTGTAAGGATGCAGTCGTGCTGTCAGCGAGTTATGCTTTGCCAAATAGCGAGCTCGGCGGAGCGTGATACACATAACCGCGCCGAAATTTAGGGGGACGATTCGATTTACACTATACTTTCCTTTCATTGTAATTAACCACGCCAAGGACACGCCACGCTACTGTCGCGCCCCGCCAAGCTCACTAGCTTTACTCTAGTAAAGAAATAGCAGTTTTCGATAAATTCCTCCTACAAGATTTCCTTTGAAAACACACATCTTCTTAAAAAAACTGTTAAATAAATTCACGACAACTTTTTTCTTTAGTATTCAGTTTCATTTATGCGAGTATATTTTTGGGTTTTTCCACGTAGGTATATCCATGTTCTAGCATTAAGTGCTGTGCCACATTAAAAACTATATCATATCAGTCGTTACTGTGAGTCGGAAGTTCGAAAGTTTGACAACCAATCTTACCAAGCATGGGGTAGGCATCGTCTTACCATTATCATGGGCCTGTGGAGTTCAGATATTTACGCAGTCCCTCCATGAAAAATACTGATATTTAGAAGTAGTTGGGAGAACACTGAAAAAAAGGTAGATACTAATTCTCAATTGCAATTTCAACACCATTCATTTTGATGTCAGTCCCGCCTTTTACATGTAAACCGCTGTCTGTCTTACCTGTCCCTTATGCTATAAAAGCACACACTATCAGATACAGAAATCAGGACACAACCTTGACATAGTGGGCATAGACAAAAGATTATAAATCGATTTATCAACGATGGCCTGAAATCAGTCAGCGTGTTTTATCTGAACGCAGTTGACAGTTTTATTGCATGTTGCTAATATATCGTAATCACGCGATGTGGTCGTAGTTTTTTTATATTTTCTATTCTTTTTTTGGGCATCCGTTTGACCGACTTCAATATTCCCTTAATATGTTGTTTGCTAGAATCATTTATACGTCTGCTGATAGTGGCACAATGGTATATGATTGTTAGATCTCAACCAGACGCATTACTTTGTGTTATTTATTCCATCACCACTGTTCTCAAAAAGTGAAAAAATAATCGTAAGGAAACTGCCCTAGATTCAATTTTAAGACTTCTTCCAATCGTACTAAGCCCACGTCATGGATTACAGCCCACTCCCTTTCGCACAGAGGAGGGCTGTGCCCCAGCCTTGGGATCATTATTTTTCTTTCAACCGTGTTAGTACCAAGTAATTTGTCCAATCGAAAATCGGTTACGAACTTACAGAATACTCGCATTTGTCTAAAAATTAAAAAAAAAATTAAGACTGTCTCAATTACATTACCATGATCCTGAACATAAAGGGCTATTGAAGAACACCGTGGATTTTAGTTAGTAGGAGTCTGACAGTCACAGTGACAGTAGGAGGACTATTATGATGATATCACTACGTAAAAAAAGAAGACTTTCTCAAATGCTCTATAGGAGTATCTCTTTAATATTGTTAAGAATATTATAATAAACAGTATTCTCTATGTGAGCACTAATATCCAGTTCTTGACCAGTTTCCTCCACCGGTGTCTAGTTTTTACCGTAACGGCAACATTAACTTAACAGTTACTTAAGTCCAACATAAAAAGAGAAGTGTACCATTAAACGCTGATTTGTATGAATTGGGTAATAAATTAAGATGAATCATACAATCAGAATCGTTTCATAAAATTCTGTCTGGTGTTAATCATGATTAATTGCCGAAGTTCTTTAAGTTTAGGTTAACGCGTTCTTGATACCTTTTTAGTAAAATGATCATCATCATGAGAGAGAGGGAGTGGGCCATAATCCACCACGCGGAACCAGTGCTAGTTGTTTGATGTCACATATCTTCGAAATGTTGGTTTTAGGACATGCCGCTTTCCTCGCGATGTTTTTCTTTACCGTTTTGAGAGCAGTGGTGATGAAATAAATTATACAAAGTACTCATAATACGCCGCCACCGGTCTGGGTTCGAAGCCACGACATCGTAAGTCGGGACCGACACCACTGCTTTAAAGATGTAAAAATGTTTCATAAAAATTCTAGACTGCTTGAGCGATATAGCTTCGCCCATTCCTCCCCTATTTCGTTAAAGAATTTTGCAAAAGTAGCCTGTACCCGTCTCTACAGTCCCATCAATCTTTGTACCGAAACTCAACAATAAATGTAGTTGAAAATTAATGGATAAATAAAACGTGTCTGACATTCCATCGCAGCTGCGACTTTTCCAATATTGAATTCCGAAATGAAATTATACATTTCAAATACAGTATTCACAATCAGGAGAAAACTCCGTTTGAACTCGATTGGCACGACTCAATTTTAAATCCAATAACTTGGGTAGAATCAAATCATTTGAAAGACTGCGTGGCAATTTCGCGCCTGTACTGTTGGATTGTATCAATATATGAAAGAAATGTGCCGTATTTTATGCCGTATCGATTGAATTTATTTCTTTTTATTTAACCCATCTTTCTTTCACGTTAGGTGCCTTTGTTTCATTATATGTTTATATGTTCTACTTGTACAAAATACTACTTATTTGTGGCAATACATTATCTGTAAACTATTTTTAATGTGTACTTTGTAACAGGTGGGGTCCTGGTGACCTATATTACAGGTGTTACTACCTACCACAGGCACCAGCGATCCACAACCAGAATTGTACCTATAATATTTCATCTTATTGGTTCTCTTCCGTTAAAAATATTTTGTTTTCCTGGCTTGTGGAAGAAATAAAAATTTATTATTATTAGTTTTCGTTCCGTACCAACCTCAAATAAAAAAACGGAACCACGGTAAGATCACTTAGTTATCCGTCTATCAATACCCTTTTTCCGAGAAATTCGTGGAGGTTTCATGCTGAAATTAATATCAAAAGCTCAGGTCTGGAATCGTTCGGAAACTTCTAAGTCAATGCAATTAAAAGAAATGATTATCAATGATGCATATTTTGACGCTCGCAATGTAATCAAAATCTATAGTCACATTGACATAGAATCATACTGTTACCTATTCAACAATACAATACAATCATTGACGTCAATCGTGAAATGTGGCAAATAGTGAGAAATTACATAACTCACTTCTATTAGCTATTTGTATTGAAATTACATGACTCCATTCTATTAGCTATTTGGATAATCACAGTGTTATTCATTGGCATAATACATTTGATGCAAACATCGTCAGCTGCTATCTCTATTTTCTCTATCTCTACGTTACCATCTCTGACTTATCCAAGATTATACAGGAATTCAATTCCGTAATCCATAAAAGGATCTTAGTCCCCAAATACCTAAGTTTCATTTAATCCTAAGTGAATCTAAACTTCTATATCCTCATGAGAATCAAAATCAATACGATGAAAAGCTTTAGGTACATGCCCAAGTGCCCATCAACCCGATTACATTCCTAATGGTGCGATTCCACCGAAATAGTGTGCGGCACATTTTGTTCGCCCACTTCAGCAGTGCGTGTTGTAAAATGGCAATGTAATTATTATTGATTATATTGTGTGTCTGAATAAAAGTCGTTAATTTAAAAGACATTATATTTTAATCTCAATAGTGCACGTACTAAGCTAGTATCACATTTAGCCTCAGATTCCACTCGCAACGCTGTGCGCGAACAATATCAATAATCATAAATCCACATCTCCTTTCCGCTTAACTACGACGGTGGAAATCTGATCAGTTCTATAAAACACATCTCCTCTCGTCTCCTCTTCAGAGGAGACCAGGCCTTAAGTCTAGCAATGTGCACGCTATAATAACGAGTTAACTGCTCACGTGTGCAAGCTCAGAAGTATCTAGATGTGCGCGAACATTCTGAAATTATTCGCACACACCTGGACCCCAAGTCTGCTAATTTAAAAATGGCTCAATTGAATATCAATTGGATCTCAGTAGCAGTTTTAACTACATTTGGTACTCTACTAAGCTTACACAAGTTTTTGCAGAATATCAATGTTCTAATCATCATGAAGTTGTAATTGAATAATAATAACAATATTCCACAACTATCACACAACGTCATCTGGTCCCAAGGTAAGCAGAGTTTGTGTTATGGGTACTAGACAACTGATAAACATACTTATATATTTCTAAATACATACATATTATAAATAAATTACACCCAGACACAGAACAAATGATCATGCTCATCACACAAACATTTGTCCTGGGTGGGAATCGAACCCACAACCCCCGGCATAGCAGTCAGGGTCACTAACTATTAGACCAACAGGCCAGTCAAATGAATATCAACAGCATGTGAGTTTAATCAAATTTAGCAAACTTGAGGCCCTGGAAACTTGTTTTTTTTTTGTGTTTGCGAAAGTAAGACTAGTATATCCACCAGATTGGACATTTGTGCCACACACCGGTGGATCACATCTTAAACCCTTCTACAATGTCCAAGCCTTCTCAAAGGAATTTCATTTCGTCTTTTTCCCCGGTCCCTTTCACTATAATCGGCTCGATTACTCGATAGATAACCATTGGCCCACCATCGTCGATTTCCGACATTTTGTCGTTTACCATTATGTAAATTGATTGCTCCTGACTTCCTCGGATATTTGTGGTGATCATAACTTGTGACTATTACGTGATCGTTTTGTCTGATTTATAATTTGTTTGGCTGAAAGCGTAGCGATTACTGTATTTGTAATTTTGTTATTGGTGTGTAATTGATTTAGTTTGGTTATTTTGTCAATTTTAGTGGTAATAGGTCTGTCATCTTTCTGCGTAATTTTGTCAATGGAATATTGAACTGTGTTTTACGCTTAAGTATTGGATACTTAAGCGTAAAACACAGTTACGCAATAAATAGAACGGTGTCAACATCATAATTGAAACCAACAATAAAACTTTATCAAGATGAATGTTGGAAAATATTATGACTATGCACAATCACGTATAGTTTACAACCTGCGAAATTTAGCTATAGAGCAATATCTTATGGATTTTGCGTGGCATGCATTTTACATTACCAGTATATGGGCAAACGTAGTGTAGGACGCCCTGCTACAAGAGGGGTCGATGATTTAAGGAAGGTGTGAAGGCAGTGGATGGATGTGGGCTGCCCAGGACCGGGATAGTTGGCGCTCTTTGGGAGAGCTTCTTGGGGAGGCTTACGTTCAGCAGTGGACGGCAATAGGCTGATAATATATATAAAATATTCTGCTAACCAGCAGGGCTATTGGCTAACTTGATAGTCACTGACCAGCAGTTGTCAACCTAAACTTGGATGGCTTGAAACCTGTTATGAGGCTAAGTTGAGGAGTGAAGTGCCTTCAGAGCGTTAGTATAGATGATTATAAGGAATATTTACATTTAGTTTTATTGCAAATGCAAAAGCCAATACAAAATTTACCTTTTGACAGCTCTTTGATGGTCACTACACAGACACCGAGATACGCAATAGCCCCGCTGGTCATAAAGTCTACGTGCTTAATTAGAAAATATCTAAATCCGTTCATTAGTTTTTTTTCGTGAAAGACCAACAAACATCATCACAAACATTTACATTTATAATTGTAGTAAGAAAATCTTCACTTGCCTTACTATAAATAAAAATATGTATTTACTTTACTGCATATACTGAACACCATAACTTTAGAAGGCCATTCATGTTTACCACCTGATCCCTTTCAAGGTAAAAAACCTTAATTATTATTTGTTTATTATCTTATGTGGGCTAAACTATGCGGAAGCTATGTGCTGTTGATCTTTTAAGTGTTTCCTAAACAGAATGCGATGATTTATGATGACCATGTTGTTTTAAAACGAGGTTGTTTGTCTGTCTACGTTTTTGTTATCGTTAATCTCGAAAATTGCTGACACGTTGTTGGTGAAATTTTTTTTGTTCCCAATTTTTTTGCTTTTAACATGTTTTTTTTTTGGCTTTCGTTACTGATCGTCGGTAACCCGAATTCTTCTAGTCTGATGACCCGTTTTTCCAAAGAGTACTTCTTGTATTACACTGTATAAACTGTGGTGATCCGTTTAAACTAGTGAGTTTCAGTTGCATCGAGTTAGACTGAAATTGGACTGAAACCTGATTCCGGAATAGCCTGGGCATCTGCCTAGACTTTTCTAGGTGGATCTCAATGCCGGCTGAATATAAAATCTTTTTATTTTTTTGGTAATAACATCAGCAAATGCCCTCCCGTGTGTGAAGTACAAGGAACTGTGTGATTCTTACTGACTCAAAGTCCACTGTACCTTCAGTTGCTCTTTCCGTTCCAGGGGCCATGGTGTTCTTTAATAACGGCCCGCGACTCAGGAATATAAGATCCTGTATTATATCCTTTCCAAAGCAATTAATCGACGCAATCAATATGCAAACAATAGGCTTACGATATGGTAGTTAACGATTGATGTCAAACGTGATCTGTTAAAGGTCTCTATTCAATTTACTATCGTTTGTTGTGACAACTAGGTATAACAACCTCATCTTTTACTGTTTTATTTTCTACTAGCTTCTGCCCGCGACTTCGTGCGCGTCCGTGAAATTAGTGATAGCTTTTTTGCTTTTTCCACATCAGGTGTTCCAAATCTTATATTTTAATACATCAATAGATAATGCTCATTAGGCTGAACAGCTCTTTCTAAGACGTCATTCCTTTAAAGGTTGAATTTTTCAACTGGGCGTTGAGTTGAACAAAAATAAGCATGATTTCAAAGAAGAAAAGGTTAACTTAAGTTTCGAATACAGTAATCGCCTTGAAGATTGATCAGTTTTTTTTCAATTATACGTTTTTCTTAAGTTTGCCGCATATGATTACTTCCCAGAATTGTTGAAAGGAGTCTTCAACATTTTTCGATATTCCTCATAGTTTCGAAGATAGCCATCTACGCCAAGTTGAAAAAAATCCCCGGGCAGGGCGAGAGGGACTGTCAGACTTGTACTGACTAAAATCCACGGTGTCCTTCAATAGCCCTTTATGTTCCGGGGTAACGGTGATGGTATAAGTCCCGCGACCCCGGCAGGCTTTAACCCTCTGAGAGGGGTCCCCGTCATTATGCTGACGCTCTTTAAGGCGCGCGTGGAACACGACGCGCCGGACGGCGAGTTGTCCTTTACTCGCCGCCCGCATGCCCGCGCCTATGGTGGCCGGAGATCGTCTTGTGACGTCCGACGTCGTGGGCGTCCACTACCGCGGGGTAGCTGGGCTCTTGGAGTTCCACATTTGGTGTTCTAGATCTTCAATTTTTATACGTCAACAGAGAGTGCTCATCACGCTGAAGAACTCTTGCTAAGACGTCATTCCTGTATATGTTATAGTGTAGCTGGGCTCTTGGAGTTCCACATCAGGTGTTCCAGATATTCAATTTGTTAGATTTCGTATTAAATCATAATTTTTATTGTAGGGTAGAAGTAGAATGACTTGCGAAATGCGTCACTATCCTATCATGTCCCATCCTTTTCCCACATGCACACCTGGACTATCGCTGTCCTTGTCACCATCGACGGTGACCGTGTGAGGACCCTCGCTCACTTCTTCGAGAGCTGTACTACTATGAACATTCTCCCGTGTTAATTTATTGCTAATTTACGGTTGCGAATTATGAACTATTGTCTAAAACTACGGAAAGTGCGCGTTTGTGTGGAGAAAGGCGTCTGAGCGACCCCTCGTGCGCTGCCTGAATCCAGCAAGGTTTCGCCCTTTGCCGAGCGACGCGGAGATTGGAGACGGTGAATCTACAGGTCAGTGGTGCTGCATGTTTCCTGCCAAATTCCTCTGTCCATGTTCACAGGTTCGTCGTCCTAATTCGTGTCGCATTTTGCAAAGATCAGACCTATCTACGTACTCTCAACCCCCTTCCATTACCTATACAGTCCACTATTTTCAAAAGAACTAGCTCCCTGCGCCTGGGATAAACACAATTTTATATTTCCGCCCAAGTATATGGTGTAAGGCGCCACCATTATTTTTGGTCACTTCGTGCCGGACTATTTTTGGTCATTTTGACCGCATTCTATATTCAAACCGCATGGTCAGTTATAACTAAACAGTCACTGTACTACGTAATTAAATAGATTGTCGTTTATTATTTGTATTTTCCCGCACCGACAACTATTTATTCCGCACCCGCATTGCATAGTACAACACAACGTAAAAGTTATTTCTTTCCTAATTCATTCCATTTTTTGTAGTCCGCCATTTTAAATCGTTTCCAGTAAGATCGTGTTTTAGTCAACTTGTTCGTAATTGTTCGGTAAACTTCGGTTCGGTTCGTTAGCTCTCGGTCAAATATCAGTCTCTTTTGATATTTTTCAGTCACCCGCAATAATTTTGTTTTATTTTCGTTACAATAATTAATCGTTTTTACGATAATACCCGCTTATAAATATTTAATTTACATATTATTCGCGTTACATACTTATCGCCGCTATACTATTTACAGTTATTCACAATGGTTAAGTCTAAGAGAAAGAGTAGTGATGCGGACCAGTTCTTCGACACTACGAGTACTAATAGAAACCAGCTATCATTATACATAGTCAAACGTGATGTTATTTACAAACGCGTAGAAAATATTTTCGAACTTGCACACAAAACAAATAATGATCGACAATATTTTAAGTCGTTTTGTTCTAGTGCCTCAAATATTGATACATTGCGTAATGATTATCAACAAGCTTTAGATTCCTATAATATATTAAATTTACAGTTGAACCCCGATTCCGAGGTCGAATATGATTCCTGGTTATCGTTTGAAGAAATGTTTTGCTTTATAAAACAGGTTTTACTCAATAACAAACCCGAGTGTCCTGAACCTGAGCCTCAGCATTTATTACAAAAATCTAATTCTCGCCTTCCGCCCATTGATTTGATGTCATTTGACGGTAATGTCAAGAAATGGCCATTGTTTTATCAACAATTTAAAAGTATGATACACGATAACGCATCGCTCACTTATAGTGAAAAAGTATTTTACTTAGTGGGTAAATTAACTGGGCAGGCGTCGTGCGTTTGCGCAGGGTTGGCTCCAACCGCAGAAAATTATATTATTATTTGGGAGGCACTCGTGCAAAAGTATGACGATCCTCGCTCACTCGCATCCGCTTATTTAAACCAATTGTTACAGTTTAAACCGCTATCCGTGGCTAGTTCTGATGGTTTAGATTCATTTATAAATAATTTTGATTCATCGGTAGCAGCGTTTAAACAATTAAAACTTAATGATTTAACCGAATTTATTTTCTTGCATTTGGCTCTGCAAAAGTTAGACGCAGAAACAGTTAAATTATTTGAAATTACCTATCGTAAAGATAAAATACCCTCTTACCATAATTTAATTGAATTCATAAAGGAACAAAGTAAAGTTTTGTCTCGTTCTACGAACCTTAGTAAATCGATAGATAATAATCATTCTCAGTCTAAACAGCGTCAAACTAAGCACATCCCTAAACCGTCCAAGTCCTTTGTGAATACAGACATAGGGTGTGGTCCAAGTGTATGCGATAAATGCGCTTTATGCAATGACAAACAACATGAACATTTATATTCTTGTTCATCGTTTAATAAATTATCCCCGCGAGAAAGATATAATTTTATAAAACTTAAAAATTTCTGTAACAATTGTTTAAGTATAAAACACAAGACTTTTTCTTGTACTTCGAAACATACTTGTTCTCACTGCTCAAAGCGACACCACACGTTATTACATTTCAATCCAACTCAAAATGATAAAACAAATTGTAACGTTGGCTCCGTGGTGTCCAACACCGTTATTCCTATTCCCGCTACCGCTCATGACGCGCCGCGCCCTACCCCAGCCGGCAGTCATGCAGAGTCCGATATGAGTCATCCGATAGCCGCTTCTAATGACCCTACAACAATTATAAATGATGCATCGGTCTGTACAGTTTCGTACGATCGAGCAGCTCGTTATCAAACGACTACGTTGTTAGGGACCGCAAAAGTAAAGTTTGTTGATTCTTTAAACCGCACTCACTTTTTGAGATGTCTAGTGGATCCTGGCTCTCAAAGTGATTATATTTCCGCATCTTGTTGTAAGCGACTATCGCTTCCTATTTATACTCAAACCCGCTATTCGGAAGTTCAAGGCATTGGAGGAGCTTCACAAAAAATTCTCGGTGTTACTGCAGTTAAATTCACGTCTCGCTTTGATGATAAGTGCGAATATTCTATAAAGCCGATGGTAGTAGGACAGATTACGTCACAGTTGCCGGACACCTGTGTTGATACCGCGGCTATTGAATTTATTCGTAACCTACCGCTCGCTGATGACGAGTTTTCGCAACCGGGAACGATAGATATACTTTTTGGTGTTAAACTTTATTGTGAAATTTTACTTTCTGGCCAAATTAAAAGCTCACATGATGGTGTGCCCTCTGCCCTTGAAACGACATTAGGTTACCTAATTTTAGGTGACGCTCCTATTATTTCTCCGCAACCCGCTACCCGCACATTGTGTGCTTTCACTTCTGACTCGCTACACCAGATTGTCGAAAGATTTTGGGCAGTCGAGGAATTACCTTCGCAGTCATTTTTAAGTCCCGACGATCAGCAGTGTGAAAATATTTATACTTCCACCACTGTTCGTAAATCCGATGGCAGTTATTCAGTTGACCTTCCGTTTAAAGAAGACCCAAATAATTTAGGCAATTCTTATACTACAGCTAAAAAACGCTTTCTACTTTTAGAAAAGAAATTTTATAAGGATCCAAGTTTAAAATTAAAATATGACGATGTTATTCGTGATTACCTAAATAAAGGTATACTGTCCCGCACCGCACCTGAGGCATTAGACGCTCCAGGCTTTTATCTACCGCACCATCCTGTAATTCGCAACGACAAGGCGACAACCAAGGTTCGTCCTGTGCTAGATGGCAGCGCCAAGACCGATACAGGCTTATCACTAAATGATGTCCTATATACGGGTTGCAATCTACAGGCTGATATATTTCATATACTTTTGAATGTTCGTGTTTATTACATTGCCTTTTGTGCAGATGTGAAACAAATGTATTTATGCATTTATACGAACGCTCCGCACCGCAAATATCAACGAATCTTATATAGATTTTCAGAAACCGACCCACTCGAGGTTTTTGAGTTCACTCGAGTCACATTTGGGCTTCGGTCTTCACCATTTTTGGCGCTCCGCACGCTGCGTCAACTCGCTAGCGATGAACGGCATAACTGGCCAAATGCAGCAGCCGTGTTAGAGAGGGATATATATATGGATGACGTAGCTTCATCTTCTTCTTCTCTCGAGGAAGCAGTCAAGACAGCTACCGATCTGATCCAGATCTTCAAAACTGGCGGGTTTGATTTAGTTAAATGGACCTCCAACTCGCTGGAATTGCTCGAACATATTCCCGAGTCGCACCGTCAATCTGAATGCATTTCCTTCGACGATGGAAATACATTTAAGATATTAGGTTTGCGTTGGTTACCCGCTCAGGATACTTTTATTTTCGAAGTATCAAGTCCCCCATCTGTTTGTACTAAACGCGCCATTTTATCCGCTACCGCTCGGTTGTACGACGTCTTAGGACTCGTCGGCCCTATAATTCTTTTCGCTAAATTAATCATTAGAGAACTCTGGCTTTTAAATCTCGATTGGGACGATATACCTCCTTCTCGCATTGTTAAAATATGGCAACAATATTTAATAGAATTACCGCACATATCTAATTTATCTTTTCCACGCCATCTAGGTATAGAAACCGGTTCTATGGTTTCCTTAGTCGCATTTTCAGATGCGAGCGAATCCGCATACGGCTGTGTGATTTATTTGCACGTCGTAAATGGCGATCAATCGCCTATTACTTCACTCGTTTGCTCCAAATCGCGTGTTGCATCCGCTAAACCTAAAATCACTGTCGCACGTTTGGAATTAAACGGAATACTTTTAATGTCGCGACTTCTTAAAACCGTATATGATACTTTATCCAAGCGACATAAAATCGAAAACATTTATGCTTTCTCGGACTCTGAAGTAGCACTCTGTTGGTCTGTTGCTTCGCCACACAGATTTAACACTTATATTGCTAACCGCATTTCTCAAATTCAGGATAATATTTCACCTGAAAACCTATATCATATCGCTGGTTTACATAACCCCGCAGACTGTGTATCTCGTGGGCTCACGCCTTCGCAGCTCATTCAACATGAGCTATGGTTTAAGGGTCCTTACTGGCTTTCATTGCCTAGACAAGACTGGCCTATACAGCGATTTTTACCCAACCGGTCTTCATTACCGGAAGAAAAAACCGTTTCGCACGTTACTAAAGTCACAGATATCGATAACCCGCTTTTAAAATTAGCGTCAGAGTGTTCCACTTGGGAAAAGCTGCTGGAAGCTACTGTTTTTTCGCTTCGATTTATAAAAAAATTGCCGCAAACCGATACAATCACCGCTGAAGATTTAAATACAGCTGAAATGGAAATAATTCGCGCGATCCAGTCGAAATACTTTTCCGAAGACATTAAGAATATTTCTAAAGGTCAACCGTGTTCGGCCAAGTTACGGAAATTGTTTCCATTTTTATGTAACGGACTTTTGCGTGTCGGAGGTCGCTTATCGAATTCGACACTAGAATATTCTTCCAAACATCCGATTTTACTTCCCGGGCAAGGACATATTGTTAAATTATTAATTGAATTTTATCACCGCGACAATTGTCATGCCGGGCCGCAGTTATTAATTTCGATATTAAGATCTAAATATTGGATTATTTCCGCTAGACGTGTGGTTCGACAATACATACACAAATGCAATGATTGTTTTCGAGTTAATCCTAAGCCTACGTTTCCGCCTATGGCCGATTTGCCTAAATGTAGATTAGAGCAATGCAAAGCATTTTTACATACGGGCGTCGATTACGCAGGGCCGCTTTATATTACTCCTTACCGCAAACGGGGCGTACGAAGTGTAAAGGCTTATATTTGTATTTTTGTCTGTCTCGTAACAAAAGCGGTGCATATCGAATTAGTATCTAACTTAACTTCTGCTTCGTTTATAGACGCATTTAAACGATTCATATCGCGGAGAGGTCCTTGTAATTTCTTATATAGCGATAACGGGACTAATTTTGTCGCTTCAAAAAAATATTTTAATGAACTTCACGAGTTTTTACAAACCACTGATTACTATCAAAGTTTTAGTCATGAACTCGCGAAGAACCGGATTACGTGGCGAATGAACCCTCCTACAGCAAGTCACTTCGGAGGGATATGGGAAGCGAACGTTAAGAGCACCAAGTCGCTTTTATTTCGTACAATCGGCAATCAAGTTCTCACCTTTGAGGAGATGTCGACCATTCTTATTCAGATTGAGGCAGTGCTAAATAGCCGGCCTCTTTATGTTTTGAGCTCTGACCCATCAGAGCCATTAGCACTTACTCCCGCGCATTTTCTATCTACTTCTCCGCTAGAATGTTTACCCGCAGCTGACTTATCCGAAGAACGAACAGATCTGTTGTCTCGTTTCTCCTTAATGGATTCGATAGTTCAGTCTTATTGGAAACGATTTAAGTCGGAATATTTACATAATTTACAACAACGCGAGAAATGGAATACTCCGTGTAAGCCGATCACAGTCGGTACCGTTGTGTTGTTAAATGTAGATAACGCTCCGCCCTTGCAGTGGCCATTGGGAGTTGTTACCAATGTATACCCTGGTAAGGATGGTGTTGTTCGCGTAGCGGAAGTAAAAACTAAGACCGGTACTTATAACCGACCAGTAGTGCGGTTATGCCCGCTTCCGACTCAATAGTCAATTCTTTTTTTTTTTTTCTTTTACATAGTTTGCTCAAAAGTATTAATTAGCTTACATTAGATACGTTTAGTTTAGATTTTTATTATATTTATCCGCTCTATTTACCAAATGCCGCTACTTGAAGTTGCGGAATACAGCGATTCTTGCTTTTCTCACCTTTTTTTTTTTTTTCTTTCGAAGGGTTTCTTCAAGGCTGGGGGGATGTTAGATTTCGTATTAAATCATAATTTTTATTGTAGGGTAGAAGTAGAATGACTTGCGAAATGCGTCACTATCCTATCATGTCCCATCCTTTTCCCACATGCACACCTGGACTATCGCTGTCCTTGTCACCATCGACGGTGACCGTGTGAGGACCCTCGCTCACTTCTTCGAGAGCTGTACTACTATGAACATTCTCCCGTGTTAATTTATTGCTAATTTACGGTTGCGAATTATGAACTATTGTCTAAAACTACGGAAAGTGCGCGTTTGTGTGGAGAAAGGCGTCTGAGCGACCCCTCGTGCGCTGCCTGAATCCAGCAAGGTTTCGCCCTTTGCCGAGCGACGCGGAGATTGGAGACGGTGAATCTACAGGTCAGTGGTGCTGCATGTTTCCTGCCAAATTCCTCTGTCCATGTTCACAGGTTCGTCGTCCTAATTCGTGTCGCATTTTGCAAAGATCAGACCTATCTACGTACTCTCAACCCCCTTCCATTACCTATACAGTCCACTATTTTCAAAAGAACTAGCTCCCTGCGCCTGGGATAAACACAATTTTATATTTCCGCCCAAGTATATGGTGTAAGGCGCCACCACAATTTTTATATGTCCACAGAGAGTGCTCATCAGGCCGAAAAACTTTGCTGAGACGTTATTCCTGTATATGTTATAGTGTAGCTGGGCTCTTAGAGTTCCACATCAGGTGTTCCAGATCTTCAAACTAATTCTCTCAGCAGAAAATGCTCATCACGTGGAACAATTTTTGCTATCGCACCATTTGTGTATCTCTTATAGTTTAGCTGGTCTGTTGCGGTTCTGCGCCAGTTGTTCAAGTTTTCAAAATAAATTATAGCCTATGTTTTGACCAGACTTAATACCTATACAACAAAAAAAGAATCATTCAAATCCGTCCAGTACTTTTTGAGTTTATCCCGGACATACATACAGACAAACAGATAAACAGACAAACAGACACACAGACAAAAATTCTAAAAAATATTTTTTTGGCTTCGGTATCGATTGTAGATCACACCCCAAGTATTCTTTTAAAAAAATATTCAATGTACAGTTTTGACTTTCCTACTATTTTATTATATGTATATAGATATATAGAAGTGTTGTCCGGAATTGACAAAGGTTTGTTATTGAATTTTAATGAAAATGTTCATGTTCAATTGTGAAAAAGAGCGGAAATTAGTTGTTGGTTAATCATCATCATCATCGTATCAACTAATTACCATTAACTGCTGAAAGTAAGCCCACCAAATATCCCCCAATCATACTAGTCTTGAGCGATGTTTCCTGATGTCCACCAATGGTGGACATCGAAACTTTCTATAATAAATATTCAATCTTTCTATGAATATGGGAATCATCGGTCTTGAGCATTCCACATCCATCTAATACCACCTTCTTCACATCATTCCATCGTTTAACAATCACCAACCACGAACTTTCGCATTAGTAATATTAGGAGTTCATCATCACCATTTAATTGCAGTCCACTGCTGGACAGGCGTCTCCCAGGGAGCAACACATCTCACAATCTTCCGCTATTATCATCTAACCACTGCTAGCTACCTAGTTCAGGTCATCGGTCCATCTTGCCGGGGAGTGTCCCACACTACGTTTTTCTACCTGACATCGACGTCTCTATTCGAGAAACTTCCTAACCGTCTTTTCTGCGGCAGACAATACCTGACATATTTTAGAAGTTACGTTAGATTTAGACCTGACATGACATTACATATTAGAAGTTAGATTACACTTAAGAGTGCGTGTTCTGAGAGTTGGCAACGTCGCAAATGGCTGTCAAATATTTACGAGTTTTAATTAATTTTGTAAATTTACTGTATGAAAATAAGAATTATCGCTTTGTAGTGTACTAAAAAAGTGAGAAGGGAATGCAATAATGAAAATACATAGTACTGCCATACAGTACCATTGCCAAATTAATGAAAATTGTAAATATTTGACAGCTATTAGCGACGTTGCCAACTTTCTGGTTACGCGCCAATAAACTTTACCCGACCTATATCCGAGTCCCACTTACAGAACAAGGCTTATCTTAGACTCTAAAACTAAGTTCATATCATCAAAACTAAATAACTACTCTTCAAGACATAACTTCGGAACTTTCAAGTTATAATCCACTTCATCTTATCCTAGATTGAAAGCTCTTGAACTTTGTTCTTTGAAACTTTCCTGATCAATATAGTGTAACCTTCATTTTTCGAGAATCGATATTCTTAACAAAGGTTACTTTGTTATATTTTTGATACAATTCGGAAGCAATACGTATCCGGATCAGTAAAAGGAGCAGGCCTTAAAAATGTCAAAGGATTTGCCAATTACTACCTGAATTTTATTGATCGTTTATCTATTTTAAATTATTTTCTTATCCTTATGTTTTGGTGAAGGTAAAATCTGAGTCATTATCAAGTATCTGCCAGTTTTAGAGAGTATTATTTTGTATCTTTCTTTTTTCTACACACTTCTTTCCTCTGTAAGCGTAGCATTAACAATTCTATCAGAAATGGATAAAGTTATTTCTATGAATTCGTATTTTTTTACCCCAGTATGCATCGACTCGGAGACGACTAAGAAATGAAAACATTCTCCTCTCTTCTGCATTTTAATCAAAGCCATACTAAGCACGACACAATTGTTTCTTACAATATGTATGTTATTTTGTCTGTTTCCTTTCTAGGCTCTGTCATTTTGTCTATTTTTCGTTCTCGACAAAACCAATTCTACAGTATCAAGCTACGCTTGACATGCAGTTTAAAGAACTGCTTCAAATATGTAATATATTATGTGTAGTTCGTAACTCCTCTTCGTCAACTTTTTTTGTCATCATCTTTTTCTACTGTGAGGTTTACTAGCGTTGAACATGACACTGTCAGACGTAATTTCCATATTTGCAGAGCCACTGAAACCGTGACTCCTAGTTATAAACAAACCACATAATATACTGTGGTGTATATATCTAAAATATATGTCTTTTATAATCTGTGGTTAGTTTTATGGATAGGATTTTGTAAGGGGCAACCCTCTCTCTCTCTGGTGTGATGGAAGGCGAATAAACGTTTGATTGTGCTCAAGTCTTTAATTAATTATATAACAGTAATTACAAGTCCACGAACCCTATGTTCTTAGCACAAGAACATTATATATACGACAGCAGCTTTCTCGATATCCCAACTTATTTTAATTCGGCGCACCTTGTCTGCTTCTTCCATAATTATTTACTAAACCATAAAAAATATATCAAGAATATACCCCTGACGTAAATCACAAGATGACATATGACATACATACATGCATAGTATTTACCTTGTTCCAACAATGCCATATCCACATTATTCTGTACTTGCGACCAAGCTTCGCCTTGACACTGTCACATCAAGGCACTTACCGTACTGCACGTTTAACTGGATAATACATTCACCATGTTCCGATTATCATAAATTTAAAATAATTTATGATTTATTGAAGGTGGACCAGTGGGTGGTGTGTGGTGTAAGACCTCTGAGTTATCGTGTGTTTTCGTGGGTGTATCTGGGGTGTTGGTGAGTTGTTTTGGGGTGTTGGGGCTGGTGGGGGGTTGGTTCGTTGATGTTCAAACTTCAATGTATTATCATTACTGTCAATTGTATAAAGAAAACATGATCAGTATTTAAGGTTAATTCCTAAATTGTGAATACTAAGTATCACTTCTGTATAAACTGATGTCACTTTAATAGTCTGTGAGCTTTACCACGAGAAGTTATTAAACAGTTGATATTGTATTTAATAAACTTGATTAAAGGAACATTCACACACGTTGTCACGTCTTATTAAAACTATTGATTCAAAGGTAAAAACATCCTTTGGGCTCTTGATAAAAGCTTCAAATTTGGCAGCCTTTCCTGATTGGGGTCGGTACCGTGGAACTTGGGATGCAGCTGCAGATCTACATGCTGCGAATGGCCCATGACATTCCCACCATTTTCATTAACTGGTGATACGTACTCCCCCTTGTAAGACTAGGTTGTCGGCTTCTGACTAACCGTAAACGGAATTCACAGACATTAAAACGACAGCCGCGACCAATTGCTTAATGATGCTTTGAGGCACGGAGGAAACTCGCTATGATAAATGATTCACCGGCTCTCAGTCAGACTAAACTTAGTGACCACGGCTTTTTCTTTCTTAACTTGTCGAGGTACAGCTAAATGAGTCGACCCCGAACTGAGCAAACTCAATCGCCCATCAGGCATAACCCCGCTCCTGTAAAACGAATAATTGAAAGGTCGCAGGCATGAATTAGGTCCTTATTCGTTTATGGAGTAGCACCACATTTTTCATTCCAAAACCACAGGTCGTCAATGTGACTCACCTGAGTTTCTATAACCTTCAAACTTGACAGTCCACCAGTCTCATCTTCTTTCCCAAGAGCATTTGCTATAAGCATCGTGTCAAAAATGTTACAAGGCTTGATTGCCATATTTCAATGCTAATTCTGCGCAACTCGATATCTAGCTCATGGATTGCTGGCCCGAAGCCGGGCGTCCCGTTTAACTGTGTGTTGTTTGTGCCAGTTGTCGGCCTCATTTGTTTACTGTTCTCCACGATTCGGTTTTGTTTCATCTTGTCCTAGGTTTCTTTTGCAGAGGCGTTCAATTGTTCTGCTTGGAGTGTTGGCTTTGCACGTGCTCGGACTATTTGCTTTGTTGACAATTCATGCAAAGTTTTAACACTTTTCCTTCAGTTCACCAATTTTCATTGCTGCTTACTTCCTAATTTTTGTTTATAAGCAGCCGCATTTATCCGGATACCTTTTTTGGTAATTTTTTTTTCCTTCTCGCATCTAAGTTTCTTCATCTACGTCACACCCCGTCACTTGCCCCGACGGATCATGCTGGGCTATTCCAGCACTATCCTGGCATCGTCCGATTCTTTCTTTTTTTAACTCCCACCACCGATTTGTAACGAGGAAAAAATTGTCTGCAACATTTTAGGAAACAATCGTTGTAATTGCCTGTCAAGTCCCTTTTTCAAACACTTTTTGTTCTAATTCCCAGCTGCCAGTCAGACCATACTCAGGACATCAGTATTGTCGTATTGGTCGTCAGTCAGTCCTAACGCTCCGTAGTATATGCCTGCGATGTTTGGAATGTTCTGGCGAATATGGTCAAGTGCCTATCACGTTATTTGGTTTGCCTACATTTAGGAATGGTTGAGTGATGTTTTCGATGTTTGAGCTTACGTATGTTATGGAGAAAGTGTTATTTGATCGTTTGATAGTAAGAGTTGTTTTCTTTTGATTATTGTCAGAGTAGATTTTGTTGATCAGTTACTAAACTATCTGTTAAAATAATGTTTTTAAGATGTATTAACAAATGCATTCCTATTTAATTAATTTCATCTTATGAAAATTTGGTGGATCTATTCTGACCTATGAAGCAAGCTGAGTACAGCTAGAACTAAAACCTAACAGCAAGGGCATACAAAATTTGCCATGTATTAAAAAAAATCGTCGTTTATGACACTGATAACCAATTTCACAATAAAAACCAAGCCTCATCAAAGCTTTCTCAGTCCCCAACCCCGTACCAACAGATAGGTAACTAACGACTAAAAATCCAAAACAACGTTCCAAAGACTGAAATGGGATGTAAAATGATATGACACACAACCGAGCTGAGGACGCGCTTATGGTCGCCCGTAGCGCTCGCACACCATGACAGACGAAAAATTATCCCCCAACCTTCGCTGAGAACTTCTATTTTAACACAAACAGCAACATTCGTTTCTTCTCGGAACGTTCAGCACCTCTTTGCGTTTCCTCTTCCGCGTACCATTCCTGATGAACCGGCTTTTACTACAATATTAATGCAATTGCGATCCAGTCGGAGGCAATTAATGCGTCACGCAGGGTGCAGCATCTCGTTGGCGGCGCCATCAAACTTGCCGGGAAGGCCTGCACAAGGACCTCTTTGAGTTGTAACACAAATTAGTGTCAAATACAAATTGGGCATATACCCACCAATGTAACCCCTACTGACATGGACAATCTTCATTAGAGTAGAAAGGGGCGTTGAGAAAAACTACGAAGACGAAAATGTACGAAGTGACGCTGATAAGCATATCCAGAAATGCTGGATGAGGATCTACCAACGCTATAAACGACTGGATGACAAGGGAACGACTCAGAATGTAACTTTCACTGGGCCAGAGTGTTTCCCAAATGTGAAAGGGCTGTGGATACCCTCCATCCTCATTGCACGGTCGTCTACGCGAAGCACAAACATATGGAACAACTACATACCTTGCTACTAACAGCCGTGGCGAACCCTGATTGGGTGATCAATCTGAGCTAGACATGTGCAGAATACTTTTAAACCCTGTGTATGCTATGGCAATACCAATACCATCGTTCAATTATTTCGGTGATATATTTGGAACGTTTGCGTAACTTAAAGATTTATAATACTGAGGAAAGAGTCTGACAAGCGCCGTTGAAGAGTGGATGCCGAGGCAATGGCAACAGGCGATGATGAGAAGCCACGACTCCAGGGTCTGATACCTTCAGGGAGGATCTGGCGTGTTTTTTGGACAGCAGCTGAAGATGCAACTGGCTAATGAAAAGCCTAAGGAAGGCTGTCGAATCTAATAGTCCCCACATTTCCAATTCTGCTTCTTTGTCGGGTAGTGGCGGGTTTATTGCTTTTGAGAAGTAAGTCTTTTAGTTTTTATTTCTTTTCGAACTATTTTTTTTAATTCTTCAATAAAATTAGAAGGAAATAAATAAGCGTATGAGCTCTTTTATGGGTTAAGATTGAAAAAAAAAAAAAAATACATTGTTGTTTGTGAAAATTTTTGGGACCACTGCAGAACACACACTGGACTTTTGAGACTTTTTTTAAATATGATGAAAAACTAATATTAAAAAATACCCAGATAGGAAAAAAAAAACCTATGATTTCGCATCTTAGAAGAATTCTCGGACATCCGACAGGACCAAGTAATCGTTCGTGAACGCCTAACGTGACTAACAAGATAAAACACAGAGGTATGTCTTCTGGTTGGCTTGAGCTTTATTATTTACGATAAGGACAAAAAAATCGTTAAAACACGATCGCGCACTTGCAATTCCGCACATTAATTATAATTAACTGTTCAAATAAAATATATTTAAATATCATACATGACAGCTTAATGCTTTTATCACAAATATTTTATCGAATATAATTAGTATTTATGAATTGTTAATAAAAGATTCAATCGCAGCGTTGTATAGAAATTATTCGAATTTATGAGAAAAATATTAATTTAAGTAAACATAGATTTATCTGTCGAGCTTTATTAATTTAAAATTAGTACGTATAAAAAGGAAAGAAAAGGTATTCTGAATTCAACATATTATTTGCACATTTTCTCTAATCATGTGAATCTACCAGTAAGTCATAAACAATTTAATGACCGAAGGCCCCCTATCAGAGGGCTAAAGCCATGCCGGTGGTAGCGGGACTATACATCACCGTGACACCGGAACATAAAGGGACTGTGGAAGGACACCTGGATTTTCGTCAGTACTTACAAGTCTGACAGGCCATCCCACCTTGCCCGGGGGGGAGGTTATCTATTATTATACCACGTGAAAAAAAAAATAGTCAGTAAAACTAATTTGCTCCATTATAGATAGTTAGAAGACTGAAATTTTTCATTTTGAATGTACTTACCTATAGAAATCAATCCATAACAATACATAAGTTAGGATGATCAAAACTTCTCGCTTTTCTCACTAAAGTCCGGTCAGAAAGCACAACGATGTTGTACATTGACCCTATGTTTGTGTCTAATTGCAAAAGACCATCACAAGGGGAGTGTCCGAAAATCCTTGTTCTTTCTGACCGGACTTTAGGAGAGTAAGTGAGAAGTTTTGATCCAGGTCTAAATTTTGTCACAAGTATCGAAAACCATCAGTGTGAAAAGCGGGAAATATAGAACCGTATTGAAAGCACAAGGTTTCAAAGTTATCCATCAAACTTAATGGCTGGGAACAAACAACTAAATTTTGATCTCACAACACCTTGTAAGCCACGCTCCTTCAAAAGTTTAAAGTCCAGGGGCTTCAAAAGTAGAGAGTACATACGCAAAAAGAGCATATAAGTTTTCGATTTGCTTTACGTTTTTTTTTTTCAATTCACAAAAGTTATAAGCTCTTACAGGATCATAAGCTTTGCTTACAAATGTACTATTAAACTTGTCTCAAGATTGAGGCTTTCCGCCAGAATTACAGATTGAGACAAATATAATATGATGTGTGAAAAAGAGAGCAAGATTGTTGCCAACCTTACATTAAAAGCATAAAAATAGGTAATGTTTTCTACAGTAGGACACATTAAGGCATGACAAGGGTATATGAGGTGATGAATTTCAAAAAGTCATATTTTTTAAATATTCATAAAAATATGCCATCGATGATTTTACCCACGATACAAAAATAAAAAGGGTCGCAATATTATCGTTAAACGAGTACGTATTTTCTAGTTAATGAAGTATTAAAATGAACGGTATTTCTTTCCAGATGGACAGGATTCCTGAAGAGGCGGCATGGATACAGAGTGCATTCACGAGCTGAGCTGAGCAATATGAACAAACTTCTTTAGATCTATATATTGTTGCTGATATGTGATTTTCAACACGCTTTGAATATTGCTGTTCCTCTCATTCTATTCTGTAAGAGGCAAGAGGGAGGAAATGAGAGGTAGGATAGAC